>CALNHX010011963.1:0-28405 GCA_940337035.1 Agriotes lineatus
AAGTGAACAGGATATAGACAGGAGAATTACGCAGGCACAACAGGTTTTCAACATGTTGCGGAAAGTATGGAGTGAAAGAAACATATCGAGGGAAACTAAATTGAAAATATTCAAGTCAAATGTGAAGAGTGTGTTGTTGTATGGCGCAGAAACATGGGTAGAGAGCAAAAAGAATGTAAGGAAGATCCAAACCTTTATAAATAAATGCCTTAGAACTATATGCAGAGTCTTCTGGCCGGAAAAAATTTCGAACTATAGACTGTGGCAGATTACAGATGAAGAAAGAGTTGAAATAACAATTAGGAGACGGAAATGGAAATGGTTAGGTCACACTTTGAGGAAACCATATAGCAGTATAACCCGACAGGCAATAGACTACAACACTACTGGAAGAAGGAAGGTGGGGAAACCAAGAGAAACGTGGCGAAGAAATTTAAAAGGAGAATTAGAAAAACAAAACCTAACATGGGGAGAAGTAAAACATATGGCATCGGATAGAAGCAAGTGGAAGGAATTTGTGGAAAAAGTGGTAAATGTGGAGTGATAGTGACTCGAACCCGACGTGCGTAGAGCTAGAAACTCTAACCACCAAAAACTTTCTATTCGAAACGTCGAAAGGCGCCCTTTGCTCCACCTGGGAGTTGTGGGATGAAGAAGAAGAAGAAGAAGATAAATAGAAGTATGCCTCATCAGTAAAGAAGATTCGCTCTCCAAACCGCAGCATATAGCACGATTTTCTTTAAAGGTGCTATACAATAAATCGGTTACAGTTTTAGCAGTTGATGTGCTTCTTCTTGATATGCAACTTTTTCCGATACTGAACGACATTTATCTCTTTCAGTTTTACAAAGATCACGATTCGATTGCAAAAGTGTGTCCTTAAAAATGGCAGTTATTCCATGTATTTAATAATTTTGTGAATCCTCTGATGTATTTACTGTATTTCTAAGACGTAATTTTTATCGACTGTGACAGACCCCGTTTTTATACAATTCACCTGAAACAATTAATCATCTACATTATTTCAACTTTTAATTTTTAACGTGTACTTACATTTGCTTCTTATTTTACCAATATTTAGTCTTTGGCGTGCAGCGCAAAATTGTTGCATAAAATATCCAGGATGTCTTGCCTGGACCGAGATTCGAACTCGCGACCTCAGGTTCTACAGTCCAAGAGTGTTTAACTATACTAATCTGACAGCATAATTGGGTTACCGTTTAACGTCTGTCTACTACTGGTAACACGAATACAAATCAACAAATACATACAAAAAGAAAGCCAACCATCTCACCGTTGATTGCGCAGTTAGACAGAAAGTGCAAATTTCTAAAAATGGTCGGTGTTGAAAGCAATACTTTGTCATTTAAACTTCAGGGGTTCTAATTCCTACAAAAATATTTTGAATATAAGGAACCTACTTTGAAACACTATTAATTATAGCAAAGAAGAAGCTTACGTAACAAACGACTTCCGAGATTGGACCGTGTCATTATTGAGGTCGAAGAACTCAATGTTCATCAGGAGGAACAGCAAAAAAGCACGAACTCAACATGTAAACACTCCAGAGGCGAAAGTCTTTTGCAAGGGAAGGGATAAAAGCGAACGGTAACTCAATGTGTAAACCACGCCAGAAGCGAAACTCATCTAACGATCGGAAGGGAAAAGGCGAGAATTTATAGGCAAGTACCGTCACGGTAGAGATTATTAATGTGTTTGTAAATCTCACTTGCTTCGCAAATCTTTTTGCTAAAGAAGAATGGGGATTTGCAGATAATAGAGGTTTCATAAAAAAGGATCTTATGGCTGGTATCGCAATGGTGTTTGGTGATGGCTGATGATGAAACAAGGCCCAACTTCAGACAGCGCTGGTGTTCAGAGATACGAGTTTTTACTGAACGTCCTGTTTCACCACTCTATACAGCATTACAAGAACAAAGGACTCTATAAACATCTTTAAGTAGATGACATAGTGTTTAATTTATCACTAGATAAAGGAAGAACCTGTGAGATTTTGCTCGGGGTTGAAAACTGTTTTAATGTTTTGTTTTCGAAGAAACTCTCTTACGCGATCGGTAACTTGGTGGATATAAGGAAGAACGACTGTGAATTACGATACGGTCCAATTTCGGAAGTCGTTTGTTACTTAATGACAATGGCCGTGGAAGCCTCCGAAACCAAAGAAAACGCAAATTAATAAAAAATTAAATTTTCAAATAAAATAACCTGAAAATTTAGGGGGTTAATCCAAAATAAATGAAACGTTTAGAACTTTTAAAAATATAAGCAACTGAATGTTATCTCTTAATAAATAAGCTATAAATGTTTTATTCGATAAATGTAAACACGTTTAGAAAATATTCCTTCACTAAGTGCTGATGTAACAATCTCACAGAAGAAATCTTAGAAATTCGATTGAACCAAAATGAAACAGGCATTTGAAGAATATGCTTATCTCAATGTAATCTTTATTAGAAGTTTCCTGCATATTTCTGTTCATTGATAAGAGCAGCTTTGCATTACCCATTGCAAATGATGGACGATAATAATTCGCAAAACCCACTTAGAATTATTACGCACACACAAATTACTGACGCTCTGTATGTATTTACGGTACAAGAAGAAATGTTTATGAGTTCCCTGATTATGCGAAAATTGGCGTTAATTTGTGTTCAAATTCTAAATGTCAAATAAGCTTTAATTGTTACTAATTCCTTCTCTGAACTAGTTAATGTACAATTAGGTGTGTTATGAATGTAGTAAACACGGTCAATCAGCATGCAGTAATAGCTATTACATTGGCTTTGCATATTATTTAAAAACCAGTCGATAAATTGCAAATATGTCAATTTAACTATCTGATAATCAGCTATAGAAATTTTTTTATTGTAAAAATAACAACCAGCTTATCTTTACAATAAAATAAAACTGCATGTAAGTTTAATCTGCGGCATAAATGAATGTTGACAGTTCCTTAGCATAGAATGGAATTTTTTCAAAGGTAATTTTTACACTGTCACAAAAACAATAAATAGTTTTCCCAATAGCTATAAGAATGTATCTTTGCGAATATTTAAACCGGCTTTCCTTAAATGCTTATTTCATAGCCAGTAATTATTTTTTATAAATGAGGGTGGTTCACATGGTCCTTGTCTGCTTGATTGCAATTATTTCAGTTGCCTTTTCTCATCAACAAAAAATCCATAAGATAAGCTTAAAAGGTAATTCAGTCATGCAGTTTACCCATAAAATATTTAAGGAGGAGTTGAAAAACGGGTTACTGAACTTCACCTTAAGGTTCCATTCAATTATAGAATATATTAATTGCAAATATATGTACATATGTCATATAATAAATATTATGATTATTATTATATTATTACTAACTAGAGGTGAGAACAGCTATTTTTGAATTTTTTACGTATTTTTTATTTTTTTAAAGTTACTTTTTAAACGAGCTGATGAATATGGCACATCGTTGAATAACTCTTTTATTGTAGTTTTCATCTGTTTGATGAAACTCATATTGTACTATTAAAAAAATAGTTTTTAATTGTTTTAGTACGATAATTCAGTCGTAAGCAATTTTTATAGCCAAGAGCAATTTGTTCTGCATTTTTTGTTCGATTGTTAGTGATTCTGCGTAAGTCACGGCCTACTTTTTTATAAAAAAAAATAATATGCTTCGAAATTTCAGTTTAAGCAAGCTATCATAAAGCATTTTTAAAATTTTAAGCTGCATACTGGCATTTAAAAACAAAAAAATATTTTTCGATATCTCTGTTATTAACGAAGTTAAGGGCTGTCTAGCGATTTACAAACACCCTGTATATGTTTTAGTGTTTAGCGGTATATTTTCCACAAATGCAGCAGAAACTGTGCACACATGATACATAATCAATATTTACAGGGTTTTTACTCAAATATACTGTAACTGATGCAGTTAACTTACCAACCCTCTACACAGCAGCAAACAGTAATTAAAGTTTCAATCCTTTGGCTTGTTACAACAGTCCACTGTCTCCTGCCTGCTTAGTACTAAAATCTCTTCCAATGTAAGAGAAACTGTGCACATTCACTTTTGAAACATAATCAATACTTAAAGAGATTTTTAGTCAAATATACTGGAAATTACTGCAATTAACTTAACAACCATCTACAGCAGCGACAATAAATAAAGCTTCAGTCTTTCGACTGGTTTAATGCAGTCTGTCATTGCTTTCCATCTGTTTAGCAGTTAATTTCTACAAATGTAATAGGAACTGTCCACATATTTACGACACGTAATCAATATTCACAAGGCTTTTACTCAAATATACTGGAAATTAGTGCAGTTAACCTAGCCACCCGCTACACAGCAGCGACAGTAATTAAAGTTTCAGTCCTTCGATTGGCCTTTGCTTAAACTTTTCTCTTTAAACTTTGATTTTTCTTAATGGTTCTATTCTTTTGATTTTTCAACGATGATTGCATTTAGTACTTTATCTCTGCTGTGTCCTTAAGTCTGGAAAAAATAGAAAGAAAAACAGAAAAACTTAAAAATACATAGTAGGAATCGTGGAACAGTTCATGTAAAGCTTCTGGTAGATTTTGATTCATCATAAAAAATATTCAAGTTTTCCTTTTAGTGACTACGCACCAGAACAGTGTAAATTAGTGGTCTAGTGTTATTACATGTCCAAGTATTTTATTTCATCAATCTCAAAAAATCCCATTCCACATGACACATACTGTATCAGAAAAAACGTAAAAGATTAAACTACTTTACGTATAGTACTATGCAGTCGAATGGTATAAATAGCAGTTTAAGTGGTTACATGCATACTGTGTTCTGGTAATGTACCTAATGAAAATTTGCTGTATTCGTAATCGGGTTGAATAAACTCCGTTTCTGTATTAGTAGGTACCTTAACTAGTGATATACTTTAGAGATTATCTTATCCGTAAATAGGTAAACGACACGAAACATTTGGAAGGTCATACAACAGGCAAAATATATAAATTGAGCGCTTTTAGCAAATTTTATCAATGTAGTGCAAACAACTGGACCGACAGGTATTCTAAAATGTACGCGAAGTTATTCATTATTATAGTATGTCTAAAATCTATACATGCAACCGATCCCGATGAGCATCTGGTGGATTACTACGAGAAGCTGATTGAAGAAGAAAAGATGAAATCAAGCGTCTATCAATTTCCAAAAGATGCAAGCTCATATAGACCGAAAAATGATATTCCTGCAGGTATACTTTTCTTAAATTCATTTACAATACTGTTAAACCTCCATAATTCTAAACATTATACATAGACCTATTTAGCTTTTATCACTGCAGATTACTTCAGATAATATTCAAGAACGATTATCATCCTCCAATCTATATATATATAAATAATTCCTACCAATTTTAGATTTTGGGTCTTTCGACTTCGTGGTTATCGGAGGAGGATCGGCAGGATCTGTAGTAGCTAACAGATTATCTGAAGTGAGCGAATGGAGCGTACTGCTACTGGAAGCCGGTAAAGAAGGAAATAACTTCACCGATATTCCATCCATGTCGGTGTATACGAGTTCTTCCTATTACAATTGGGGATTCAATAGTACCCAGCAGAATACTTGTTGTTTAGGTAAGAACACTAGATAACATATTACCGTTGCAAAACTAATTGCTACAATTTCGTATAACAGCATATGGAGGAGTTTGTCCTTTCCCAAGAGGAAGGTCGCTAGGAGGAACCAGTACATTAAATGCACTAATCTACGCAAGAGGAAATAAGGTGGATTTCGACAAATGGGGAAATGACAACCCAGGATGGTCTTACGACGACGTGCTTCCATATTTCATAAAGTCTGAAAATTCCCAGACAGTCGGCGACGCTGGCTACCATGGAGTTGGTGGCTATCTAACTGTTGCCTATCACAATCCGACCAGCAAAAAAATTTACGTATTTTTAGCGTCGAACATAGAGCTGGGAATTCCAATTACTGACGTAAACGGTAAAAACCAAATTGGGGCAAACCATAACCAATTTACCACAGCGGATGGTAAAAGACTAAGTACAGCTAACGCGTTTTTAAAGCCAATAAGAAACAGGACGAACTTGAAAATAATGACGGAGAGCTATGTAACCAAAATTGTGCTATCCGATACAAACGATGAAGCAACCGGAGTTTTGTTTTCGCATAAAAATGTACAGTACCTCGCCAAGGTGAATAAAGAAGTGATTCTTTCATCAGGAGTGGTAGGTTCACCCCATATTCTCATGAATTCGGGCATAGGACCAGCAGATCACTTACAGGAGCTTGCAATACCTGTCAAAAAAAATCTTGCTGTGGGCAAAAACATGCACGACCACTTAACCTTCTACAATATGCACTTCTCAACACCCCAGGCAGAACCTTCTTTTACCTTGAGAGAAGGAATAGAACAATATCTAAAGGGTTTTGGGCCTCTTACTGTATCGACCAACCCGCAAGGCATTGCGTTTTTCCGTTTGGAACCGAGAAACTCCAACACGTCCCAGTTGGAAGTCGTCTTTGTTCCATCTATAGTTGCAGATGGTGTTGGTGCAGTCAATAGAGGCATTCTATATGGATATGCAGATGAGATAGCAGCAAATGCTTATCAACATGATGTATTCCAAATATCGATAATATTGTTGCATCCAAAAACTAGAGGAAAAATCTACTTAAAATCTAACGATCCTTACAAGTACCCTTTGATGGAATCTAGTTGTCTAGTCGACCCCGACAACGAAGATATTGAATATTTGTATAAAGGAATAGAAAAAGTCACTGATCTTGTAAAAAGTAACGCTTTTCAATCGCTAAACGCCACGCTGTTGCCATACCCTTCCTGCATGACTTATGATTATCTTTCTAAAGAATACTGGTTTTGTGTCATCAGACACACCGCCATGAACGCATATCATGGTGGAGGAACATGCAGTATGGGGTCAAATCCTTTGGAAGGAGCAGTAGTTGACAACAGATTAAGGGTGCACGGCATTCCGAATTTGAGAATTGCTGACACAAGTGTTGTTCCCGTAACCCTTTCAGGACACATGAAAGCGCCAGCAATAATGGTAGGGAAAAGAGTGGCGGACTTTATCAAAGAAGAACACCTTCAATAATACATATTATACGCATACTTGGAAATGATGGTTATATCGATTAGAGATCTCCCATGATTATTTTTTTTTGTTCTAATTTAAATTCATGTATTTGTAATTAAGTTTCATATTTTATTCACTATGAGATTTAATTGTTGAAATAAAATATTCCAAATAAAATTCTGATTTCATTTTTACTTTCTATAACATTAATGGCCAAACTATGACATACGACATTAACCATATTTAACACTTTGAGCACAAAATTAAAATCATGTTTGTTCTTGCACGTGAGAGTCATCAGTATCAACTGAGGAGTTAGCTATGTCGTCATAACTGTTTAAATACCACAAAATCTTTACGTGAGTGATAATCAATGAAGAGAATCAATGCATCCATTGAACATTTGAGTTCAGTCCTTTCATAACTCCATCGATCTTATCAAGCCTCATAACAATTCCACGATATAAATTAAAAAAGGTTATACACAAAGTCATAAATTCTGCGTTTCTAAAAAGTTTGCAACATTGCTTGGCACTCCATACACAGCTAACCCAATTTCTCGTCAGCTTCAGTAGAAGTATTCACAACTACGTTGTCAATATTAACTCCAACTTGCCACCGCCGGCGCCGTTAGGTTTTGAATGCAAGCGCTAAAGGAAACCGCGTAGTCTCGTTGAACTGATTCTCTTGTTGGGTCGCAAGGGGAGTCAGAAGTGGTCTACATATAGTTGACCACAGACGTGAGGAACCCTATCATGATTTTGTTGGATATTCCGGCTACCATACGCTTATCATGTGAAATTCCCAATCCCGTCATGCCTTAAAGTACTCCAAAATTTGGCATCAATTTCAGATCAGATACATTTCGAAAGGCCTTCGTATAATTACACCTACGACATGTATATTATCGACGTTCTGCATCTCGGTAATTCTTGGAAAAACTTTGCTTGCATTGCGTGTGGATTTAGGCTGATTGCTCGTAAATGTTCTCGAACTACCGCTGTCCATTTTTCAGACGAAGCTCTAGTAGTTTCCCTACATAGCGAGTAGCATCGATGCCGTAGCCACAAAGTTAACAAGTTTTTTTTGTTTTCAAGTTACTAACCCGCTGCATTTGCCAGCCCGCCTTCATCGCTCAACTTAGAAAAATAAACAAACAAAACTGAGCACCACAGCGTCAGGCCAGAATCGGTCCACCTCTATTGCACGTTTAGTACCAATCATTAGATCAACGTCCCTGCACGTTAGGGTACATAAATGTTTTCTAGTTTGAATGTCACCACATTCGCACTTCATAAAACCAGTATCGGAGAAACCTCATTCCTCTAAGTTATCTTTGGATCTTGAAAATCCGCCTCGTATCTTATTTAATGACTTCCAAACAGCCCAGCTGGCATTATGACCTGGTGGAAGAAAGCCACATGCTGTCCATCTCAACATATTACAAGCTCTTGATAACCATAGCTCTCGTCGAGGTTTTCGACATTATATAGTTAACACTGAGGTTAGCTGGAGAAAACTCTATCTAGATGTTCACATTTGAAGACAAAAATGGTGTTATTTTGGGCTGATTCATATTGTCAGCCTGTACTTCTTTACGCATAGCAGTGAATAATTCCGGCTACATAGTAAATACACCCGGTAATGGTATGGCAAGTTTTCTTTAATGGAATGTCTACCTATTTGGAATGTGCTAATTTATACCACACCGAGCTAGCATATTCGGCAACAGAGTAGTATAAGGCTACAACCGATGTCTTTAGCCTTTGTGGGTGAACTCCCCAGCTAGTGCCAACTATTTAGTTGCTAGCTGAACATTTTTGTTTAGTGTCGTGCCATTGCGATTTAGTGTCCCATCTAAAGTCATTTATGTGTATTTTGAGGTGTTATTATGTTGTAATTCGATCCATTTCTATATTAATTGTTCTGAGTTGTCAGTACCAGTGACGTTTCTTAGTAAATGGTAATTGTAGAAGATCGCTGGTATCTAACCCGACATACCAAGTAGATTTGGAGTGAAAATTGCTGTTTTGGTTAAGAGATGATTATGCAGCCTTATAGACCAAATATATGGCTTTGTTGATGTTAGGTGAGTAATAGCTGTAAGGAAGGGCAGTCATACCTATTCGCCTGCTCGCCGTGGCCACCAAACGTTTGGATTTTCGATAAGACGATCTTATCCGCTATGAGCGGACGCAGCGTAAACAGTTACGCCACGCAGTTGTTCTCCAAACCCCTTTAGAAATGACCCGATATGGTGCTCGAAAAGTATAAAAGCAGAATCCGAAGCTAGTTAACGACACTTGAGATTTGAACCTGAACCTGATCCTGACTACCAGCTCTAGGTCTCCACCCCGGGGCCGAGAGCTCGTTTCCTGGCCTGGCTAGTAACAGTGGAATCGCCCCATCTTGCTAGACAATTTCCTGACCTAGTTAGCACCGGTGGATTGGCCCCATCTTCCTAGAAAGCCCATTTAATATCCGCACCAACTGATTTACCTAGGCCATTATTATCATAACTGTTTAATAAATTTAACCTAAAACACGACTTGCTTCCGTACTAGGAGAGATGTTTAGGCAGCGGGAATAATCCAGGTGCCTAAATGCGGGCATAATCCAGGTGCTTCAATGTAGGCAAATTGGTCTGAACCGACCGAAAACCTCCAGCGCTCATCTGCGATTCTGGCTGCAAAGAGCCGGACTTTATAGACTTTGTAAAAGGTTAATTGTCTAGTTTATATTATTCTGAGTGTTCCAAACTTATTCACAAAAGCCGTACCACGTCCAGCCAGGCCTTATGCACTCCCCTTAAACATCATCGACACCGTAAAACACCTTTTTTATTAAATTTGTCCCTCACCCGCTCCCCCCCCCCCCCCCGCTTAACTATAAATAACAAACGCCATCTTTGCCGGCGCAAATATAGTTTGTTTTAGATTTGTTGGCATCAGTACATCAGAGGTTCAAATTGCCCGAGCCTACCGCCTTCGAACTTTCTTTAAGAGGATCCAGAGAGAGCCACCGAGCCAAGGCTAGTGTGCAGTGTGGGTTGCCGAACGTCCCAAAAAATAACCAAACGCCGAAAGAATTTTATTTTAAAATATTAAGAATTGTTTTGTATACCGGGCGACAATGAGACTAGGGTCATGCTTATATCTTCTTTATTTATGAATCGATTTGGATAAAATTTTATACCCAGATATTAGACATAATTTTTGATTGTCCAATAGATATAGTCAAAATGGCTGACTTCCGCTTTTACCGGAAATGATACCAACTTTGTTTTTTTAAATGGAACACCCTGTATATTTGATGTATTTCTAAATCTACCAGTCAAACTACATATAATAGTCTTGCAAAATTTCAATTTTTTTAAATAAAAAAATTATTTTTTTAATTTTCATTTTTTACCATAGAAGGCCTTGACTTGGAAAAATCTATTCTAATTGACTCTAGCATCTCTTAATAATAGCTATTTTATCAATAAGGTCTGTTAAGGTACTTTTGGAGCGTCCCCTGTATTAGTAAACATTTGCTAGTTGAATTTTTAGCTTTGAGTATTATTAGGTGGCTTTTAGGAATTTTTGCATGCTTTAAATTAGGTCTGGTTAGCTGTATCATAGTTTTAAATACTCTCCTATAATTATCAAGCAGTTTCGTAAGCAACTCCCCGAATAATTACCCATATTTTACAAATTAGATTTATTCTGGATTACATTTCTACAGATATAGCTTAGTATAGCGGCTAGGCAACCGTTATTACATTTATATTGAACTATTCCTTTTGTGGCTAGATAAGGATATCTCTTATTGCATTCAAATTTCTTCAGGGTTTTTTGTATCCCTGGCCAAAATTTTGGAAAGTTTTAATAACTGGTAACTGGTGGATTTTTGAGCTTTTTCCCATTTTAAACTTGGTGCAGGCTGCTAGTGCCTCGGCTGTGTGCTTAATTTATGAGCTAATTAGTGTAGCTTCGATCCGTTTCGATTCCTTGGAGGATCTACAAAGCACATGTGCCCTTAAGACGTTCGTATTTGATTTGGCTGTACTTACGTCGTCCGCAACTGCGGATTCGTCTGAGGCCAGCATTATTCTTGCACTTTCCCTTGGCTAAATACCATCATCAGGTAAGAAAAGGCCTTATTTCCTTATTCGTGAATACATATGGGTATTGTACGCTTATAGCCACCTCCGGTTGGGTTGGACACCTCCCGTTGGAGATTGAATACTTCCCGCTCTGTCGCTCTTGGCTGGATCCCTGTAATCGAAGTAATGCTTGTACGATCTACAACCCCCGTGAGCTACGCCTGGGAATAGGCGTTAGCACCCCACTTACCTCATCGACATCCACGGCGCCCATAGCTGGTCCCGTCCTCGATAGCCGCCGTCGTGGCTTCGCCTCTCTGCGGCCCCCACCTGTGCTAGATTGCCTGGAAGCAATCGGAAGGGCTGGCCTTCGATACACCTTCCTACAGGCAAGACGTTAGCTTAATTTATCGCTTGCTGCGCCCGTTAAGTTTTATTATAGTACAGCAATGCTTCGCATAGTTAGAGAATAGGCAGAATCGTGGCTCAGGGTGTACTGCCTCCCATGCAGGTTGTTGATTATGTTAGATTTGTTGTTACGATAAGGCTGTGCCTAATTTCAAGCGGCCATTTTATGTAGTTTAGAAATTAATATCAGATAGACTTACCGGAACTAGGATTTTGGAGTTCTGCTGAAGACTGGGGCGTTTTTCGCTCATTCATTTTAAACTCAAATTCGTACTTACGTTTCATTGCGGTCCCCGGACGCCGCCATTTGCACATATAGTTGTAATGTTAGCTGTGGCGCAATGCCTTCCCGCGGGAGCCGTTAGCTTCACTTTCGAATCGCCCCGACTTGATTAATTAATTCGTTTCGGTAGAAACCGGACAAAGAGCTGATCCCAGCGCTTGTTATAATTAATATTATATGGGGTTACCCCGATGCATTTTTAATATTAAGGACATCGAAGTGATTAGTGTGGCCACGCAAATGTTCGTTGCTCCGACACTTAGAAAATACCTTGAGTAACGTTTCAACGGCGGTCAAAGCTAACCTTCGGGGTTGAACGTTAGCCCGGTTAGGCTTGTATCGCTCTGTACCGACGTATTTGCTTTTGGAGCCCGTCTCGCGCTCTGTACCGGTTCGTCCTCCGCTAAATTAATATTTCTTTTCTTAATTGCCTCCGCGACGCCCTTCGTAACTTTGCTGTCTCTCTCTTTTAGAATGTTTGTATTGTCCGCTGTATTGCGGCCTAAATTAATTTAGCGAAAATCGTACGACACTCATTAATGACCAATAGAAAAATTAGTTCACGAGCCGTATCCAAGACAACAAAAAAATTTCTTGGAAATTTTTTGTAGGTAGACATTACTTCTTTTTAGGGTTTGTGTCGTTACGATTTTCTTACCGAATCTGCATTCGAGCATTAATTCATATCCGGAAATTATTTTTCGTGCATTCAACAACGTCCTAATTTGCCCTCGCGTCCCGCTCGGTCAAATTAATACGACGTTGTTGGAACACACTCAAAAAAATTTCCGGAAAGAATTAATGCTCTTATGAGATTATATGTGATAATTTGCATAGGAAAGATTTATAATCGGCTCGAAATGTTTATTTAATCTGCATGCGTTCACTATATTTATACATAGGATATTTGAATTTGCTACTACATATTTATATTCGGCTCGAAATACTTATTTGATCTGCATGTGATCGCTATATATATTGCCGCATATTATATTTAAATTTGTTACTGCCTATTTATATTCGGCCCGAAACATTTATTTAATCTGCAAGTGCTCGATATATTTATGCATATTATATTTACATACATGTATACATTTTGATGCCAGCTCGAATCGCCATATATTTGTATTCGTAGTTGCACTATAGTACCTACCCACCTACCTGTTTGATAATAAAGCTGTGATATTTTCATTGGTCGTTGATTTGTTTACTTTTGATCTGCTGGACTTATCTCCGACCTTGTGAATGGTCCGGCACAAGGATTAGATCTGAGTCGACGACCTGACCTCGGATGTATGGTATTACGGCCGTAGTTATTGGCTCCGTTTTCTCATCCCCTGTCGGTGTTGTATTTCTGTTCATCTCTCTTAGCGTTTGGTTTAAAGTTCTTTTTGGGTAGCCATCAAGTGACTACTTGGATACAGTTTCCGGCCAAAACTAGCTCGATTAGAGATGACGTGCACAGTCCTTTAAATACTCAAACTAATTAAGAGCCAATAGGGGCCAACGGATTTTTACCAAGTAACGACAGGTATATCCAGGTATTCAAAGGGAATTCGTAAACTCAAGCAGCACAAAATAATCTGAAAGAGAAGCTCAACTCAAGTACAGGTAAAACTAACAAATAAATAACTACAGAATGCAAATATCACAGTATATAATTATTATCAATGCATATCTAAAATGACAGGTTGACAAATTACGAGGCACCTCACAAAAACGCAAGTCTAATACATACGTACAAGTCCACAATACAACGATACAGTATTTATGGCACATATTAAAATCAGGCTCGGTTTGCAAGGCGATACGTTATGTGTGCTTCCAGGTACCAAGCTCGCGAAGCGAACTGTATACTCCCAAGGTCACATCGGCAATCCAAACGTTAAAATTCCCGAACGGGGCTCAAAGCGACAAAGGTGTGACTCGGGCTGCGACTGGAGATAGTAACGGGCCAAGATCACGCTCTAAGCGACTTCCGCATCCAAATGTTGTCGAAACTAACACCTTTGCAAACTGCCCTAACGGCTCCTCACTGACTGTCCGCGATGTTCAGGGCCATGTGTGAAGAAGTACATCAGCGTAGCCGCCGACAATGGCGTGGGAACCAAACGTCCCTAATTTACGGTTCAGGAATTCAACTCCGCCGAAAGGCTCGGGCAACCATATTTCTGTAATTTTTATACAAAGATTCATTTCAACGTTTGACTATATAAACATGAACTGCTAACGCCAACTTCACGTTGTAAGCCAACATAAAAATGAGATTTCTCCTAACCCCGCCAGATTATTATTCACCCAACACTCGAAATTCTACTTTTGAAATGGATTCTATGTTGGCTGATTCCTTTTACATTGCTTCTATGGGAAAAGTGATTTTAACAGGAACTTCCCTTTCCCTCTGCTTATTTTGATAAGCCCACTGCACTGCAGAAAGTGAAAGTATATATCTCAATTGCACACAAATATTTTATTAATAAATTTAATGAAATAGTAAATTTTACAAAAAAAACAAAAAAAGTTAATACAAATTATTGCTAAATATAACCAAATATGAAAAATCCAGAAAGTATGCTCAAAAACGTATAAATATGCAAAATATGCAAAATGAAACTTGGCTTAAACGATTGGTTTTTGTATAATTAGAATAAATATGCAAAATGTTTCGTCGGCATATCAATTATACAAAATATACATTTGCCATATAATATCAGCTTTAGTTATGAGCAATTTCGTAAATAATCCCTATTTCATACAGCATCACTGTATCGTAGTCACTTAATACTTCATACGCAAATCTAGCAAAGAAACTCCTAAAAAAAAAAAATTATTAAGTAAGTAAATGTATTCACTAATATGAAAAAATAAATTATCTTTATATATATAATTCTTCTGTACGTGTGTACGTAACTGAACTGCTCCTAAACGGCAGATCGATTTTGATGAAATTTTGTGTGTGTGTTTGAATGGGTTCCTGGATGGTTTAGATTCACAATTGGACCCGGTAGGTGGTGCTGCACTCGGGTTCTAGGATTAAAAAAAATTTTTATACGAATATTTTAAAATTTTTTTAAAGATTTCTCGCATATTAGAACATATAACCCCAAAATTTAACCTGCAATCGGGTTCTAGATTTTTTGACGATTTTTTAAGAATTTGTTTTAAGATTTCTCGCATATCAGAACATATAACCCCAAAATTTTACCCCCCCCCCCACCACCCACAATATTTTTTAAAATGAAAAAAACCGAAAATTCGAATATCGAAAAAACGTTTGCTGAACCCGCTAATAGCAAGCAAACCAACGTTCGGGCAGGACAACGTCTGTCGGGTCCGGTACCCCTTAGGGAGTGAAATGGGGTAAATAAGCCTAAAAATCGATATGGGTGTCGTTATTGAGGTTTTCTGGGACGTTGATTGCGAAAATGGCATTTATTTTTAAGTCCAAGATGATGTAATTGATATAAAATTAAAACTCTATACTGGTGAAACGGGGTTTCAGAGATAAATTATTTTTGGACAGAACAACGTTTGCCGGGCCAGCTGGTACTCGTATAAACCGTGTTTTATTCCAGCACGTGTTGCACTGCGAGAGACAAAACTAAATAATTCATTAACTTGTTATCTCAAGGTTATCTCGTTGTGAAGATAATATTTTAAGTTCCTTTTCTTAGGACTAAAGTACTCGTATTAATGGCATCGAAATCTGTTAAGCTAAAAATATTATTGTTATAATAATTTAATTTTTATTATACCGTGTATTTATTTCGTTATGTTAAACAGTCAAGAACTCCAACGGATGAACTCCTAGATTAAATGTTAATTTAGTATTTTAAGTTAGAAAAAATTGGGCGTTAGTGTTAAAACTTGATTGGAATTCATAAAACGCTGGTAGGTATTTTTAATTTTTAAAAATACATCGCCAACCCATATTTTTAGGATTTTCAATGAGTATTTTGCCATGTCACAACATTAAAAATATTAATAAGCAAAAACCTCTAAAGCAACTATTCCAGTTACCAATAAACTCTTAGCCGTTGTCTAAATTAAAGCGCTTGAGAACCTAGAATTAGAACAAGGGTGTAGGCAGTGTATAGATGGCAAGAAAAAAACACTGCAAGACTTCGTTAAGCCAGCGTTTTACTCGAACGGGATTTTTATCCACGTATTTCATCAGAAAACTACTTACTTGCTCATTCGCCAGTTCTTATGACGAGTTTAGAGCTCGAGGTGAATGTTGCGAATTTTTCCTAAACGTTCTCTCTAGACCACGTTTTTTGGCCTAGGCTCATGTACATTCTCAGCTCTCAAAAATGTTGCTATATTGCATTCCAGATTTTCCTTAGTTTTCTCTTTCGTGTTTGTTTTCCCTTTCCAGATAATTGAACTAAGTTGTTGTTTTTCATTCTCACTACGTGCTCGAACCAACTCAAATATGTTTTCTTATTTCTGGGTTTATAATTTTATGCACCCATGTATGTACTATTTTATGTGTTAACTGCTGAAACGGACCATAATCTTGAGCTTATTCTCGCTGGGGGGTGTAGATCGCAATAGATGACTCACTTGTCATTAGGCTAGTCTGACTTCCGTAGCCCGTATACAGCAGTAACGTCACGCTTGTAGGCAGATTAAGGGTGGCTTGTTACGGATATCAGCATTGCAGCTGTGACCGGTGAGAAATGTATTTATTCTGGTGTGTTGTTTAATATAGCCGTATCAGATTTCATATCTTTTTATCTCTTGTAAAGCAAAATGCAGTACGCATTTTAGATTAAATGAGATATGTTCCTTTTCAGGATAAATATGAGGCAAAATAAAATGAATCTGGGTAGAGAGCCCACATATCTCCCATTGCTGAGGAAGGTTTTCAAATGCGAACACTGGCCGCAGTAACAACAATTGGTCCGACTTGCTGTTCTAACTACTGGGTCAGGCCAGGCTGTTTCTGCTCTTGCACATTCCATCATTACCATTACAGTGTCTAGAAAATTGTGCTGTGCTTGAGCAAGTTACAATTGTTTCTTGGTACATCAGTGATGGGTAGCGCCAAAGAACAATGGTGAGAGAATGCACCGTTTGCTTAGTCCAGCTTGAAATATGAAATATTGAAAGTATACCATATTAACTCTTACTTTTGCGGCGTTATTTTCGTACAATCTTCTCATTAGTTGCGTTAAATGTGGTGGAGTTCTCATTTCAGCAAGAATGATTTATTGTTTGCCCCGTTTCACAGAGTGAAACGCTTTTTGATAGTCGATAAAGCAGAGGTAGATACATTTTGACATTAACTTTAAGTGCTTCTTCAATGAGTCGTCAAAAAAACAATGAAGTCATTGCAAGAATATGTTCTTCCAATGAGGACACAGGAAGACAAATAGACCAGTAATTATACCGAGAAATCACTACTGCTTGCAAAAGTTTGATAATCTATAAAATTAAGGCTTTTTAAAATTTCTATCAAACCAAAATTCATCAACTTGCTGTAATTGACAGGTAAGTTGACCTGCTTGTCTTTGTAGGGCCACAATTGTGCCACCACAAAGATCCGCCTTTATGTAGGCGCCGTTTTTGTGCCAAAGATCAAGCCTGCAGAGTTTTCTGTTGCATTTCTCATTTTGACACGATATAACCTTCCGAATATAACATCGGCTTACTTTAAATCCAATTGTGCGAACTTGTCTGCAGACCACAACTTTGCTACACAAGCCGATAATGTTAAACACAACACATGCTCCTAATCGATACTTGTACTTTTTGTTTTGTCTCATCAAGTGTACAGCTAATTATAAGGTAGATTTTCCAAATATAACCTTACTTTTAAGTGAAAAGCAACCTCTAGTCCCTCGAAGTTACTTAAATGCTCTGAGCGCATTTCGAAGTTGTTTTCCCGTTTGAAGTATTTTGACTAAAAAATATATTCTGAGAAAAAACCTCTTTTACTTTTTATATTATTTTATGTGCTAGCAACATGATCTCGTTCAATTTCGTCTTAGATACAAAATATGAAAAGCTACTCATAACTAGAGATGAGTATTCACTCACGTCACGCACGTTTCACGCTTGCTTTAAACACTCTCGTTCACGCACGCTCACGGTCACCCACGTTCACGGCGTGACCCGCCACTCACGACGTAACCCGCAGCTTTTATTTCAAAATTCAAATTCAGATAGAACAGAATGTTCAATTTTAAAACCAATAAAAATCTGCAGAGGGCCTTACCCAGAACTTCCCTCGTAAGTAGACATTGTGACACAATTAATTTTTAAAATCCAATTAAGCTGGGGTAAAAATATCTTCACGTTTCTAATAAATTACATATATTTTCAACTAAAAAAATATTACGGGTGATCGAATAAGAAAGGCATACGGCTGCATATGCGATTCCAGCGTTTTGTGGAATATTGTGAATGCGCTATTCCTACATACGCTACAGAGCACTTCTTGTGTCCGTGCGTCCCAGATGCTTTAAATAGAACTTTAGAATAGAAATAATTATTAATACCCAGGCAGGACGCCATTGACTGTACACAGTACACACAGCACTCACACCACAACACAGATGCGCATGCGCAGCTCTATCTCTAGGGGCCGGTTGCAGAAAGCAATGTTAAGTCTGGTGTTAGCTAACGTCGCGTCAAAGTGAACAAAATCGCATCAAATTTTGTTTACTAATGTATTAGTTACCATAAACATTTGAGATTTGATTCGTTTTTGTTCACTTTGACGTCACGTTAGCTAACACCAGACTTAACGTTGCTTTCTGCAACCGGCCCTAGATCTTTCACTAGAAAGGACAGCGGTTGGGCGAAGCGCCCTGCAATGTTTTATTCATTACTAAATATTTAACATGAAATTAACGTGAAACGTGAATCACGCCTTGGAAATTTTCACTCACGTTCACGTCCCGATTTTCCAACATTGGTCACGTTCACGGCGAAACGCACCGTGACCCGACTGTTTTTACGTCACGCGCCCATCCCTACTCATAACTCCGAAGGAATTTTTCAAATCATTTCTTCCTCATTCTCATGGTAGCCGTGTAAATACAAGGAAGATCTTAGCAACCATACATTGAGGCAATCCTTGATGTTACATATTTTTATTGTAATTGTACTTATGCCATTATGAAATGTCATACTATTCTTACTAATATGCTAGTAAATAAAATATTGTATGCACCACGGGAGATATTCATATTCTCTACCATCGGTTGTCAACCTCAGGAAAAAACATATTCATATCTCCCTTAATGCATAAATATCTATTATGCGACGTTGGTATAAATACACAAATAACTGGGAGAACTATCACAAAGCTTCCATAGACTAAGGCAAAAAGATCAAAGCAGCTAAGATAGCAGCCTGGAAAAAAATTGCCAGGAGGTGGAGACCACGCGATCCACAGCTAGGCTCCACAAAATGATCTCAAAGCAAGCCATGAACCCAGTAGGCACTCTTAAAAAAGAAAGCGGAGAATACACTACAACGGAAGAAGAGAAATTATCTCTTTTGATAAAAACTCACTTACCCGGAGCAGTGCAACAACCTACTCTGGCTGAACCCAATCATATTCCTAGGAGAGAAAACTGGAAAACAGCTAAGAAAATAGTCAGCAAAGAAAGGATTATATGGGCCTCTCAAATCTGCTGGAAACGACAGCATACAACCCGTAATGCTGCAGAAAGGGATAGATATACTGCTGAACCCACTCAAGGACATGTTCCAAGCAAGTCTTGCCTTGGGCTACATTCCCCAAGCTTGGAGAGTGACTAAAGTAGTATTTATTCCTACGCTTGGTAAGAGCAGCTATGCAGAAGCCAAATCTTACAGACCTATCGGCCTAATGTCATTCGTCCTTAAAACGCTGGAAAGATTAGTAGACAGATACTGGAGGAAGAAAGCCCTAACTTCACTCCCGATTCACAAATATCAACCTGCTCACCAAACAGGGAAGTCATGTGAAATCGCACTACACCAACTAGTGGGAAAAATTGAGAGAACCTTGGAGTCCAAGGAATACGCAGTCGGAGCATTTCTAAACATAGAAGGTGCCTTCGACAACACCTTCTATCACTCTATTGAAAGAGCAATGACAAACCATCAGATCGATAACACTACGATAAGATGGACTATGGCAATGCTCAACACTAACTGCCGGTCTTATAAAGACCACTAATCTGACGTTAACTTTAATTTGCTGTTAAAATAAACAAGAGCGCATCAAAATGTCAGTGCTTATGACATATTATTCATTAGTAAACAAATTTTCATGCGCTTTTGTTTTCTTTAACAGCGAATTAAAGTTAACGTCAGATTAGTGGCCTTTATAAGACTGGCTGTAAGAGTTGTAAAGGTCAAGTTATTTGACAAGGAAAAGACAGTGCAGGCGACAAGGGGATGTCCACAGGGAGGAGTTCTTTCTCCACTCCTGTGGTGCCTCACAGTTGATGAACTGGTGATCCAACTCAATAACAAAGGCTACTGCACTCAAGGATACGATGATGACATTGTCATACTGATTCAAGATAAATACCAAAGAATCGTAGACAATGTAATGAAATCAGCACTCAAGAAAACCGAAGAATGGTGTCTAGAGAATAATCTTAGAATTAATCCTAGCAAAGCCACTCTCGTTGCTTTCACTCGTAGAAAGAACATCACAAACAGAATCAACATAAAACTGTTCGAGGCAAATTTCAACTAGGAGAAGGAGGTTAAGTACTTAGGTCTAACTATCTACTCCAAATTAACTTGAAACTCCCATCTAGACAAAACAATCACCAGGTGCATACAAACATTGGTTATTGGAAAAAGAGCTATAGGTAGTACGTGGGGGCTCAAACCGGAACTGACCCTCTGGCTGTACAAAACCATGGTCCGACCAATAATCTCATATGGAATAATCGCCTGGTGGTCCAAAATAAAACAAGCAACTGCGATCCACAAAATCAGCAGAATACAATATCTAGCTAATCGGTGCATCACTGAAGCCTTTAAAGCCCCTCAGGACAAGTTCTGAATGCTATCTTAAATATGCCACCTCTGCACATCTTCCTAGAAGGTGAAGCCAGAATGGCAGCCTACAGATTACAAAGTACTAATCACTGGATGACGACAGCTAATAATATAGGACATGGCAAGATCATGTCACACATCAACAACCCAATATTAGACATGGGTTCTTATCTTATAATCAAAGCCTATGGCATTGAAAAGAACTTTACTGTACACACAAGTTGGAATCCGGACCAACTACCAACCCCAACAAATAAAAACATAATTTTTTACACTGATGGATCTAAGTTTGAAGCTGGTACAGGCTTCGGTGTGTACAGTACCAATCCTAGAACCAACGAAAAAGTCAGTCTAGGAAAGTTTTGTAACATCTTTCAGGCTGAAGTACAAGCTATTAACGTATGCGCAAACATCAGCATAGAAAAGAAGCGCTAAACGCTTTCAGTACTTCATTGAGACTGGTCGAGGAATGCAAATCCAAACTTCACACCTTGAGCCAGGGAAATACAGTAAAATTATGCTGGATTCCAGGTCACCAAGGTATTGAAAGAAACGAAAAGGCGGACAAGCTCGCAAAAGAAACAGCCCGTAATGCAATGACCGGTCCAGCATCCAGAAAAACCAAGCCCGTTCAGACCTTAATGAATGGGTCAATACCGCACACCAACTAAGGTGGAGAAACTACAATCAAGCAACACACTGCAAAAAATTGCTAAAAACTCCGGATCCACAAACCACCAAAACCCTGTTGAAACTGAACAGAACCCGAATGAAGTAGTCAGCCTACTAACAGGCACTGGAGCATTCAGAGAATTTATACACAGGATCAATATCTATAGAGATGAAAGTGTTTGTAAACTATGCCAAGAGGATGAACAGCCTATCATATCCTCTTTGAATGCCCAGCATTAGAGCGTAAAAGACACCAACCCGAGTGGAGCCTTAACTCTATTGACAACCGCAAGCTAGTAGGGGACATTGCAAGTCTAGTAAAAGATACGGCATGCTAACTTGAAAACTGCCGACAGTACAAAAAGCCCACAGGGCTGACGTGCGCATGCCAGCAAAAGGCAGTCGTAAAACCTAAATCTAATCTAATCATTTAGAATGGAAACTTTAAACAGTGTGGTCTACGACATTACGTCTCCAGCACCCTCCAGTTGTTGGTATTGAGGTTATAGTTCTAAACCTCTATCGGGGAGAGTATTTTTTCATTTGTATACCCTATGCTTTCAGAAAGGTAAGTTACCACAATCTTAAGGAGACAAAGTTCCACTTTCTAACTACTCTCAAAGATGCTCCTTCCCATACCTATAGATTAGCCTATGCCTTTTAGTCAGTCTAATGTGACGTTATCTGCACATACGGGCCACAATCATAAGGGCCTAAAATGGGAGCTGCATAATTTAGACTTTACAGCAGCACCCAATTTAATTATTTTGTCCGTAATGGACTGAGACCAATGTATGGTCAATTTAGTAAAATTCAGTATTTTCACAGAGAAATAAACGCCCAGCGATTAGGCAATTGGTTCGGCACATATGTGTCTTGTCGCAGGCAGTTTTCTACTTAGCACAAGTCCCTGCAAGAAACAGCAATTCGTTCACCGAGTGCAGTAATAATTGTCGCTAGATGGCGACATAGTTTGGCGTCGTTTCCGGGCTCGCCAAAAATGTCAGAAAGGTGTTAAAAGGTTCGTTTTGTTTTCTTGTGCCGGATCTTTGATCATCGGGCTATGTGAGCGTTCCTGAGATGGATTGATGCATTAGTGGAATTAATAGCTGGGTCAAGCTGATGTAGAATAATCGATTGGGCCATATTTTCGACCTGAACCATGCAGATATACATTGTTTGTGCGAGCACATTTTGTCTGAGATCCTGGCAGAATTTTTCTGCCTTCACTCTACGGGCTACGCTACTCAAATAGAGAGGAAGCCTGCAGCATTGCCGAGTGGCTTGCAGCTTAGTCGTAGTCAGAAACTACTGGAAGTTAACATCGCCTCCACCTCGTGCTGGATGGAGTTTGAACCTAACGCCTTTATTACTTGATCGATAAATTCATATGCTTTCGACTTATTGGCTAACGGCTGCTCCGTTGTCTTATTAAATTGTAATTCAGGTGTGTGTAAAATTAAAGCCAGTTTCAAGCTGAGTTTAATTCAGTTATAAATAACGTCGCTTTGTATGCTAATAAACTAGCTGAGTGGTTGGTTAACCCACGTACGTTTGTTCCATAACTATCGCCATATTAAGTTTGCTGGAGGGAAAAGCGAACCCAGCATGTTATGACGTATACCACTAAAACATACAGATATCTGAATGTGTGAGTACTCGCGAGGTGCGATTAAACACATTAAAGGTGGAAAGCAGTACCGAAATATCGTTCATTCAGTATACAGTTTAAAGTAATTCATTTTGGAAATAGCTTTTATATTTCCTCAGTAAAGGCTGCATTTTCCTATGCACACTGTCTCAGGTTAGATCTGTTAAGATTGTGCTATTTAAATATCTGATATAATATTTATTTTGTGATAGTATTGTTATTGTTCGTTAATGCCAGCTATTACAAATCGATTTTATTTCCCCTGTTATTAATTCAGTATCTATTTGAAACATTATACGATTTTTCGAACTGTGGGTTTTCGTTGTTTATGTTGTATTGTTACCTTGAGCAATTTAATGGTTCGTTCGCTTAAACGAACAAGGAAACATGGGCCTGAACCATCTGGCGCCCCTATAATTTCGATCTTTTAGTTTCGAAGCTAGGTTACCTACGCCCTTCCACTGAGTTAGTACGAGTGCATGTTCTGATTCAATATCGATAATTATTAATGTAATAGGACTCTGAACAGCTTCTGGAAAGTTAGTTGGCAATATTCTGCCCTTAGTCTACCGACCACGTGGCTAAAGGTAGGTCTGAGTTTTTGTAAAATTATTGGGTCTACCGAACTCCCTTGGCGAGTATTTTATCTATTGGTTTTAACTTTTACTATATACTTATATTATAATTAGCTATGTTACAATGGTCTTTATGTATGTAAATGGTTTATGTTATAACAATATTTATTATGTTTTAGCTATTACGTCTGAGTTTTCTTATACTTTTGTCTATTTTTAATCAGTTCTCTTTTAAAAATGAATTTACGTAACTCATTTAATCTTTCATAAATTATGAATTATCATTATGATTAAATATCTCTAGCTCTGGTGGAAAACATTTATTCTTAAGATACACAGGTCGGATTCACGTATAATCAAAACTGCTTTTATTCCTGAAAATTTATTTAAAATTTTGGCAGTTTATAAGACATAAGAAAAGTTATACAGATTTGCCTAATAGAATGTGTTTAGATAATGAATATTCTGATAATCCTCAAAATATGGTTGAATTATTTGCTTCTCATTTTTCCTCAGTTTATGCTACAAATGATAACAAGAATTACAGTTTTAATGTAACAAACTCAATAGCCTTAGGTAATATTAATGTTAGCGCAATAAACGTTTTAGAACAGTTAGAAAAAGTGAATTTTAATTCAAGTGTTGGACCAGATGGTATCCCAGGCATCTTTTTAAGAAACTCTAGATTCACTTTAGCTAATCCACTCGTTGCGTTGTTTAATCGGTCATTAAATACTGGCCAATATCCTTCATTATGAAAAAAGAGTTATAAAGTGCCTATTTTCAAAGCTGGAGAAGTAAATAATATTAAAAATTATCGACCAATTTCCAAACAATCATGTATTGCGAAAATTCTTAAAGGTATTGTCACGTATACTCTTACAGCAGTAGTAAATAACACAGTTACTGAACACCAACATGGTTTTATGAAAGGCAGATCTACTTTAACTAATTTAGTAGCTTAGAAACAAACCATCACTGATGCTATGGAATCTAGATTACAAGTCGATGCTGTGTATACTGATTTCGCTAAGGTGTTCGACAGAGTGGGTATTAGAATCCTTGTTGCCAAATTAAACGCTTTAGATGTTTTTGGAAGTCTGTTAAAATGGTTAGATGACTTCTTTGTGGGCCTGCCAACAGGTTGTTAAAATAAAAAAATCACTTATCTAATATTATAGAAGGTAACATCTGGCGTTCCACAAGGATCACATCTTTCTCCCACTTTGTTCAATTGCTTTATTAATGATACCTCTCATACATTCGCTTTTGCAAATTTCTTATTATTCGCAGATGATTTGAAATGATATGCACCGATTCGTACTCTAGATGATTGTATCAAATTAAAAAAAACATTACTAGTCTTGATCATTGGTGCTCCAATAACAATATGACTCTCAATATTGATAAATGTAAGATCATTAGCTTTTATCGTATAAATAATCCCATTTTATTTGACTATCATATTAATAACACTTCTTTACCAACTGTCAACAATATCAAAGATTTAGGAGTCATATTTGACTCGAAACTTACATTTGAAAGTCATATTGATAATATAGTTAATAAATCTTAAAAATTTCTAGGATTTAGCATTCGTAATACTTCTGATTTCAGGCAAATTAATAGCACAAAAGCTATTTATTGTTCAATTGTTAGATCAAATGTGGAATATGCCAAGTTCAATGTGGGATTCTTATTATATTACATATTCTAACAGATTGAAAAGATACAGAGAAAATTCCTTAGATATTTAGCTTACAAACATAAAATGCATTTTACAAATTATAATTAATTGTGTGTAAAAATTAATTTGGAAACTTTAGAAAATCGAAGGAAAAATCACTGCATCTGTTTTCTTTTTAAGTTATTGAATGGAATCATAGACTGTCCAAACATTTAAAACAGATTTATTTAGCAGTTCCTAACAGATTTACCAGACAGAAAGACCTATTTAAATTTGATACTCATCGTCAAAAGTACAGTCTTAATGCACCACTGCCTAAGCTTTTACGATTGGGTAATTGTTGTGATGTAATTTTTTTCAAATTCCTATGCATCATTTAGAAATAAATTGCACCAATCGGTCGATTTCTATATCATAGGTATAATCTTATCTGTAATATATAGTTTCTTGTAATACTTTTAATGTAGTAATTTATTGTTAGTTATAAATTGTTGTTTATACAAACGTCCATGTATTATATGTGTGAAAAATGGATTTCCGTAAATAAATATATTATTATTATTATTTTAAATTTTATTTTTAACTCTTCTCGCCAATTTTATTATAATGTATAACCCTTTACATACCAAACAGATTCAAAATAATTTTATAAAGGGTTTATTTTAGAATTTTTAGCCGCTTACAAACGTATTAAATTTTTTAGTCCAAAATTATTTTTACATTCTAATAATCTGTATCATATTTATTTAACACCCACTATTTTGAATGATATTTCTGGAATAGGTATTTGATATTAATCCTCCACTTTATTTCAGATAATAATTAAATTATGTTAGAATCTTTCTGTTTCTTATATTGCATCATTCAATTGAATTTACATTGTAGTCCATTATTTTACCAGATACATATTAATAATTTTGATATCCTTCCAATACTTAAATTCATATTTGTAATTTTATCCTCTATTCTTTTCTCACATTGTTTAATTGGATGTGTATTTTAATCTATTATTTTCCAATACATATTTAATAAGTCTGATTTCTTTTGAAGTACATAAATTCACTTTCAAGAATTTTATAAAAATATGTTTAATCATTTTAATTACCATATATTAAACCATTACAATATACATACCTTAAATAGGTATTGGCATTCCTCGCCTGTGGTGCCTATATTCATACTTAAAAGATAAGGCAAGTTGTATTTTTTATGTTTTATGATTGTAAATTAGATCTAAGCAGTGTATTCTAAAATAACAATAGTGAGTGAAGCCGTTCCCATACAGTGAACGCGTTATAAAACTGAATTACGCATGTGCAGCGAGCAATGCCCGTCCAAGTCTATTCGCGGGACGATGGGGAATTTTTATATCACTGGCGTTTTTGAAGTGCAGCTCTCCTAAGTGCATTGTGCAAAAAACGCCTAAAGGTGAAATAAATAGCAGCGGTTTGAAGCCGACAGTTTTGAGTGTATACATTTTAAGTTTGCGTTCCCAAGAAACTCAAATAGTGCAGCGGTAAGTATACCAATTTGTGGCGTATTCAAAGATTTATTCGTTACGAAGTCATGACGTCAGCCACCCGTCGTTAAGGCGAAAAAAAACATCGATAAGAAGCGCCGGAACTCCCCCAAACTGCATTGGGTGTTGTTATTTTCCATGCAACACGCCATTCATTCACCTTAATAAGGTGAATCTAATTCAGGAGCACAAAACAAGTTTGCGGATCCACTTTCAGGGTAAAATGTTTGCAGTGCAACGCGATAAGGTTTGCGTTTAGCTGTGAGAAGCTTTTGCGAACGCGACAAAATGTGTTTCGGTTTTCGTGGATACAAGATCGACGAGAGTCGGCTCCAAGCCAGGGTCGCCTTTTATGACATTTTTAGCATTCGCGTTTTTTAAAGACAATTATTTCAACTTTATTTTTGATGATGTTTTGCGTTGTTTATGTATGTTTGTAACGTACATGCGAGTACCTCACACCTAAATTTTTCTAAGAGTTTTCTTCGATTTTTTTCTGTTTTATATGTTTTGAAGTCAAAGAATTGTGTGAAACAAATTTGTTTTTCGCGTGCATTGTTTGAAATCCGTTTCAGCCCTAGAACAGTACAGTGGGTCCAGCTTCTTGTTTTTGGCAAATATTGATACTTCTTATCAACGAACTGGAATATTTTAGAGTTTCATGTTCACTGAGATAGCAGGGTAAAGTGAAAGGGCAAATAATTGTTCAAATATTAAAACGTACAACGACACGTCTTGTTAAAATTTACAGTGCCACAAACCTTACATACCACATTTCTGTAATAAACACAGTCGTTTTTTGCTCCGCTCTACTCTACATTTAGCAAACTCTGCATCCACAACCACTGGCTAGTTAACTGTGGCATATAGTGGACAGGTATCCGCAGAATTGACCTGATCTCATAAATTAAATCAGTAACAAACAAATTAACAATGCACATAAAAATGTATACATGAAAGTATAGCAGAATAGAATAAATGCAATATACGTTTAAAATGCCTCTTGTCTACAGATGTTCAAATTGAAAACCATTTTACTCATTCGAATATTTTAACATTCTCCACCGATGCCAATAATCAACACTACCTAAAACAATGAAGAAGATTATTAGTTTTTCAAAATGTAAAGCTTTAGCTCACTGTCTTTTTCAAATGTTTTGTGAGGTTATTGCAATATTAAGAATATATTTATAGTTCCATTAATATAATAATTGTTTTCCGCATACTGTAATACGTTGTATGCCATCTTAACAAGTTAATTAATTTGATCAGAACAATTTCTTTGCGTTAACAATAATGAATAACTTGTTAAGAACCTCGTAACGTATTAATCATAAAACCAGTTGAGTAGATTAATGTATTGGTGGAACTAAACCTGAAACTACAACGATT
>CALNHX010011964.1:0-28385 GCA_940337035.1 Agriotes lineatus
CAGAGCGTAGTCGAGCTTTACGATGCTAATCTGAAGAAATAGGCAGTTTGCTATATTGCGACAAAGTTAGAAATCTTAGTACTGATCAAAGTGGAATTTTATTTAGCCTATTACACCTCTATTTTAGCATTAGTGTGAATTTGAAAGTTTGTTTTTAACTATATTAACAGCCAGTCTTAGGGCCGGTTGCAGAAAGCAATATTAAGTCTGGTGTTAGCTAACGCGACGTAAAAGTGAACAAAAACGAATCAAATCTCAAATGCTTATGGTAACTAATACATTAGTAAACAAAATTTGATGCGATTTTGTTCACTTTGACGCGACGTTAGCTAACACCCGACTTAACATTGCTTTCTGCAACCGGCCCTTATAAAGGCCACTAATTTGACGTTAACTTTAATTCGCTGTTAAAGTAAACAAAAGCGCATCAAAACTTGTTTACTAATGAATAAAATGTCATAAGCACTTACGTTTTGATGCGCTTTTGTTTATTTTAACAGCGAATTAAAGTTAACGTCAGATTAGTTGCCTTTATAAGACCGGCAGTAAGTTAGTTACATTTTTAAATCCTACATAAATATCCTTAAAACAATTTTACAAAATTCGTCAGGAGTCACTATCATGCTAATTTTATTTGTGGACAACTAGAGTTTTAAGGCATTAAAAGCTTTTATTTTTCTGGCTTCTGAAATATAACTTATATTTTAGTTTACCGTGTATATTTTGTATTTTTAGCCGAACACAACATTTAATAAATCACTAATTCCCATTGTGTTCCATAAATCCCATTAAAATTTTAGAATAAATTAATTTTAGGTCTCACACTCCAAAATAACTTCACTAGTAAAATTTTAGTTCATGCGGTTAATATTTAGAGGTCTCCCACGTGTCTGCTATTTGGACTAATTTTGAATTTTTGCTCCTTCATGCCAGTGGGAGGTGGGTAGCACTACAAGGCTCGTAAAGCTGATATACCGGGTGACAATGAGATCAGGGCCACGTCTCTATTTCTTTTACTTATCAACGGACTTGGATGAAACTTGTTACAAAGATAATAAACGTAATTTCGAATTGAATAATCACAATGGCCGAATTCCGGTTTCACCTAAACGTCATTAACTTAATTTTTTTTAATGGGTTGTATGTACGTATATTTTATGGTTTTGGGAACCTACGACTCAAACTACATACGGCAGTGTTGCCAAATTTGCTTAGGTATTTCACAAAAATATTTTTAAAATTTTCGTTTTATATTTATTTATTTCGCACTCAGCCAATAGCCGTTAGGCCAATTATAGGCGTCGCTGTGCATTTATGGGGACTTCCAACCCCACTAACGACAGTCATGATGTTGTTATGACCGCCGGGACCAACTATTTCCCTCACAGCCGTATCACGAGACGCCGAGAAATACAGCCGTGGAACTCCCATCCAAGTTCTGACCAGAGAGAGCGTTACTTAACTCTGCTGATCGAACGTGGACGCTTGTTCAAGCTTATAACGATGAAGTGGTGCATAATGCATATCGTTAGATTGGTAATTAATTTTTTTTATCTAATGGCCCGATGGTCCTTGGTGCCATTTAAAAAAAACGTTTTCACAAAAAACCCGTTTTGCAAATTTTATTCTCTCATGAACGATTTGTTATTGATAAAATTAATAAAATATGTATTATTATGGGTTGCTAGAGTCATTTAAAACACATTTTTCTAATCTCTGCATTCTATGATAAAAAATTGAATTTAAAAAAAAGAACTTTTCGTTTAGAAAAATAGAAATGTGAACTATACATTTAAAAAATCAAAGTTAAGGGCACTTTCGGTAAAACTGGAAGTTGATCCTTTTAACTATATCTATCGGTCAATTAGAAATTATGCCTAGTGATTCATAAATAAAATAGATATAAGCAATATAGGCATGGCCATGGTCTCATTGTCACCCCCTATACACAAAACAGCTAGAAATGCCGGTTCTGCTTTTCACCACGATACAGAATAATAAAGATATATAACGATTGCAAGGTGATTTTACCAAATTTAGTCAACTTGTGAAACAACTAATGACATCGTTCGCGTGTTCATACTTATTTTGCAGGAACGGCTTTGGGGGGGGGGGGGGGAGGTAGACGTAGACGTAGACACAACCCTCAATGGTCTTTGTTCATAACGCCCAATTACAGTTTTGGTCACAACCCCAACGACGCCTGTTAGTTGGGAGAGCTAGCAACGCCGCTAAAACCGCCATTTTGGTTATAACGCCCAACTTCGATTCTGGTCACAACATCCAACTTGGTCACAACGCCCTTCGGCTTCGTTTCATAATTTTCATGTCTCGTGCATAAACGTCCACTTTTAGCATTTGTTGCACAAATAGCTATTATTACGCATAATAATATGTAATTATTTGTTAGAATTGCGTTTAACGTTTTTATTCAAATTCCTATTATTTTATTTGTATTCTTATTTTAAGATTTTAACCTATTAACATGTGTTCATTTATAATATATTCTGTGGGATATATACTAATATGCACTTTATTGTAATCGTAAAAAAAAGACCTTCCAAGATCTCGTCAGATCTAGAGATACTGCATCTAGCTTAGGCTTTTACTTTTGATGAAAATAGTCATATTTAAACCAAGCAGATAGTATAAGACAAATAAACTTTTTTAAAAAAATGTATTCTGTCTTTATATTAAATTTAAGTTGTAAACAACAAATCAGTACACATATAAAATCTTGTAAATATAACTTAAAGGAATTTGTAGAACAAATACGATGGAAAATTTCAAAAATAATAATTTTCTGTCTCAAATGGAAACTTCCACTTGCGAGGGAAGTTCCAAGTAAAGTATTTTACAGATATTTTAAATTTTTAATTAGTTAAAATTTTGTAATATTGTGGTTTTTTTGTTCTTATTTTATTCGTGTTCTATTTTGCTTTTTTAACATTTAGTTGTTTATTTTTTAAACTTTTGAATTAAAAATTTTTGATTTATTTTTAAATGCCTACCTCTTTGTTTTGAATACTCTACATCAAAAGTATGATCAAAAATTAATCCCATCTAGTTTGGCTATGGAATAATTCCTAATTTATGAATGCAACTACGTTTTCACTTAAATGTCAAACTTGACATTTAATTTTTAAGTGAATTGTAGTTGCATTTATCAATTAGGAACAATTCCATGGCTATACTAAATGATATTAATTTTTGATCATACTGTATATACCGAAACAAATGCAGAATGCATCTAGTAAAACTAGTATTTATTGTAACTGATATCGTTATTGTACTGAGTAGGTTTACCAACCCTTTGTGAGGCTAAAAAAAGATATTCGATACCTTTGGGAGTGATCTAATATGCAACTATAAATTGTATCACATCGTTATGCCATTGTGTAGGGTTCAGGCAAAGTAGGTAGGTATTGATACTCTTAACAAATTTCTCGCACAAGTTTAATGTTTATGCACACTCCACTAATTAATTTCAAATAAATGATAAAAAACTGAACTACGAATAAAAATGCACACAAAAATAAAGTCGAATTTATCACAATCAATTTTAATAATTAATATATTACTTTAAAAAAGTTGAATGCAATTTTTTTTCTGCTAAATATTAGAAACTTAATTAGAAAGTAAAAATAACTCTTTGAAATATTTAACGAATAATTTAAACATTTAATTAAATGAAAATTTTAAGTAATGGGAAATGACAGAACCTTTCGTACTTATGCACAAAGCTGTAATTAAATTTATGCCGTCAGCGTGTTATAACGTATTAAAATCAGAAAATTTTAAGGAAATCGAGAATTAAATCACATTTAATAAATATAGTAAAATGACAAAATAACAAGGAATACGTGGTAAGCCAATTCCAGCACATTTAATTAATAAAAAGAGAAAAGCCATTCCATTCTAGTGTCACACAAATACAAATGTTTTGCTTTCAGTATAATAATGTTGTTTGAGAGCTTCTGGTATTCGCCAGCTTGGCCTTTCTCCAGGGTAAATATAGGTACCTTAAATGCGTAACGACAACGCTGTGTCACGTTTTTCCATTTAAAAAGCACTGGCGTATGCTCGCCATGCTGCAGTCTAAGTATGGTATAATCTATAGTGCTGCATGGAAAGATTGTTGATTTGGAAAAATCAACAAGGTAAAAACGATGCACAAGAATTTAGCAGCAAATTTAATGAAAAAATTGGTTCAGGTACCTAACGTCAATACATCTGAAGGAAAACACATTTATATTATTTTTTATGGAGTTTGCACACATCTTCCCATTTAGTACTTACAGTTATAAATGAATTTTCACTTTCACGCTTTTGATAGTTTTTAAATATCTCACAACATCAGTAAAACAGCTGCCTTACATCAACTTTCAAATTCGGATTATTTATTTGTATAATTACATTGAAAATCGGAATGATGAAAATTTTACTTTTGAATTGAATCTTCTAACAATACTATGTCAACCACCTTTCCATAGGCCATATCAAGTTCCTATATAGTGTACAGAAATTTCATAAAGTGTATTAAACTCGATCTCTGTACTATTCCTTCTTCCTCCATCAATGTGTATCTCAATTTTACTTTGGTTTTAAAATTATAAAAAACTCTGTACTGGATCATAATATTGTATAACTAAAATGCAGTTGTTTCATTGGATCATATTTCTTTAATAAAGTTTTAGAAACAAAACAGCATATATTTCTCAGTTTCGGGTGAAACTGTAGCAGCATTTTCATTTATTTGAAACGGTTTTTTAATCTAACTTAAACATTTTTCTATATTCATAAAGTAACTAAATACATCCCTATACTTGGTCGATATTCGTTTCATACAAGAATTTGAAAATAGTGAAGTTGTAGTTTCGTGCCTTATCACTTCCATATATATATTTGGTAACTGAATACTGTTGAATTTTATTGATTTTCATCGCAACATGATTGACCTATAGTTGTACAGATTAATAAAAATATATGGCAGAAATACATTTTAAAAAATTGATTGTAGTAGAAAAGTGTTAATTTTGTATGAAATTGATAAATATTTAAAATAGACGCTTTTTCGGAGCTTTTGTCCAGTAAGATTCTTGTAAGCTCGGTCCGCAAAGAAATTGTGCATACATTTATTTATATACACTTACGTTTTTGTTATCTGTTTGCATGTATTATTTCAGGAGAATTTGGCTATAGTAGTGAAGGAATTTTCTTTATCAACTAGTGGTGTAATAAACTTCAACTACACCACTAGTGTTGTAATGGCAAATAAATGGACATAATCACATTTCCTTACTAAAATATTCTTGAAATGACAAATCTGACATTGTTTTTAATGTACTTTTCTCAATTTTCTGCAGGTGTAGATAAAATTTTGTACAATATACGTGTGATAATGCATAATTAATATATAGTATAATCAAAAATTATTTTCATCTAGTATAGCTATGGAACAGTTCCTAATTTATGAATGCAACTATAAGCCACTTATAACTCAAATTTTAAGTTTGACATTTAAGTGTAAGCGTAGTTGCATCATAAATTAGGAACTTTTCCACAGCCATACTAGGTGAAAATAATTATTGATCATACTTTACTTGTGTGCTTACATAACTCGTGCTACGCATTCGTTTGTAACTTTCACACACGTATATTAATGATGCCCTTATTCCACTTGTATAGTAAATAACTACTTTCCAACACCTACTTACAAAGTTGTAAGTACTTTATTCACTAAAGTCACGTTGCTAGAGTAACACTTTAATGGTTACGTTTTAAACCCCGCGAGTGACTAAAGATGCTTTACGCATGTGTATCGTACAATATTTATCTACGATAGAATCTACAAGACAGAGTAAATATAACAAAATATTTTAAATGCAAATTAGGATTACTAGCAAACGATCGTAGTTTTGGGTGGTTAAAAATTTTAAAACATGTTGCTACTGACGACGTTAACTAATGAACGCATTTACAAACTTAAAAGTGCCTACTAAAAGTCAATTTAAACACTGTGGTAGATAATAGTAATTTATGTATTTAGTGTGTAAAAAGAGTCATTCAACGATTCAACGATTCTAATAACTCCTCTCTGATAGAATCATCATCAGGCAGCAAACGAAGCTTTGGGACAGAGAAGCACAAAAATAAGCAACAAAATGTGGTGGACTGAAGAAATTGAAAACCTAGTAAAAATAAAGAAAGCTCTGTATATAAGATCACTAAGTACTAACAGTCAACAAGACAAAGATGCATATAGAGAGATAAAACGAATTACAAGAAGAACAATAACAAATTATGGGATAGGAAGTGTCAAGAAATCAGTACGTACATAGGTGGGAAGAAATGCATGGAGGTGTGGAAATTTATAAGGAATGTAAAAACTAGAGAAAGGAAAACTACAATTTTATTATAAATACAATTCCAGAGGAAACTTGGATAAAGCACTATCAAGAGCAATTAACAGAGACAAGACCGCAACTCTTAAACGACAATGATATACGAACTACAGTCAATATTGAAGGCGAAATAATAGAAATTGGAGAGGACACTGTGATACGAGCAATAATGGGATTAAAGAATGGAAGATCTTGCGGTCCCGAGAGAATGTATGCTGAGTTACTGAAAAATGGCACTAGAAAACTATTTAGAATTCTAACACACATATTTGAGGAATGTATTAATGGACAGGAGGTACCAGAAACATGGAAAGTGGCATATACAAGGTGCCCCAAAAAGGAGTGGCAACTCTTCCGAATTGTCTCAACAAATGTCGCTTTATCTAAAGTACAGCGACCAAATACTTATAATTTTTAAATTAAGTGATACCAACTCAATTTAAAAATTATAAGTAATTGGTCGCTGTACTTTAGATAAAGCGACATCTGTTGAGACAATTCGGAAAAGTTACCACTCCTTTTTGGGGCACCTGGTATATCCTCAATACACAAAAAAAGGAAACAAACAAGATTGTGGCCATTACAGGGGGATATCAGTAAATAGCATGATGAGCCGAATATATAGCCAAATTATGAGAGATTTAATCGAAAATGAATACTATGACGAAGAAGAACAGATTGGATTTAGAGCTGGTAGATCTTGTTCGGATAACATATTTACTATGAAGCAGATAATACAGAAAAAAGTCGCTACCAACCAGGATACACACTTGTGATTTGTGGACTTAACAAAAGCATATGATTCGATCCTTACCAACATACTATGGGAGGTTCTGAGGCAATCAAATATTAACCATACGTTAATTAAACCTGTTCAAAATTTGTACCAGAACACAATATCTAGGATAAAAATGGGAGACAAAATATCTAAAACATTTCCTGTTAATAAAGGACTCCGACAAGGATGCTGCATATCTCCCACTCTTTTCAAGATATATGTAAAAAGAGCTTTGAAACAATGGAAAAGTCTATGCAATTTTTACTTTCAGGAGAAATTGAGACAACGACAATACTTATTCCTTCATCGTTTTGAAAAGGAATATCAGAAGCAGCTGATTAAAAAGTAGGCCAGCAGTTTAAGAGTTATGAAAAAACGTTGGACCTGTTAACCGAGTTTCAGAGATACTAGTTCTTAAAGAAAAACGCTTCTTGAAATTATATCTGCTGCGTAAGTAGCTTATCTTTGTAACTCCCTTTTGTGTGGGAAATATTTTCTTAAATAATAGATACGCGGTGAACAACGATTTTTTTACAGCGACGTGGATACCTTTTTATAAATTTCAAGTTAATCTGAGAATCGCACCAAGCGCGAATTTGAACATAATGAATAGTATCAGAATAGAACAGTTTTTATATAAGCTAATAATTTAGTTTAGCTCTAAACGTGGAATAGTAAGTTTTTTAGTCGGGGAAATTCGAAAATAAGTTCAATACTGGTAATGTAGAAAGCAGTGATAATTCAATTGAAATCGGTTCCGAATTCGAAGAATGAAGTCGTTAGGCCTAGCATCCCAGTCTAATCCGAAAATCATAATTTTTAAACTAAATGTTTCCAAAAAAGTAACCGGTAAAATAAAACCCAAAGGATCAAGTATACCGGCAATTTCTGACAACATAGTGCATTTGTGCAAGGTCTGTTATTAGTGAAATTAACAATAAATAAGAATATTTATATTAACAGCAGGGTCCCATTGAAGGCATAAAGCTTCGACAATCTTCCTCATTTGTAGTAAAATCTATTGAATTTTGTGACAAGTCTGAAGCGCGCAAACCGTTCAACAATGGCAGGTCATTGCTAGACCATTTATACAATTAAAATCCACTTAGTTTTATCAGCGAAATAAGTTCAACAATAAGCAGAAGACGAAATGGAATCGTTTTACGACGATATAAGAGAAGCAATAAAACAAGAGTCAACTAAATATCAAATTCATAATGGGTGACTTCAACGCGAAATTAGGGACAAGAGGAAATTGAAGATTGTATATGATGAACTTCTTCTTCAAGAAGAAAACACAAAGAAAGTGGACATGGATATCCCCAAACAGATTGACGAAGAACGAAACAGACTATATTTTAACAAACAGGAAACATATCTTTCAAGACGTTCAAGGGTGTTCATAAATAAGAAACTTGAAAGGCAGAAGCTACATAAAAAGAAAATAAATATTATGCGAGAAGAGTTAAAAGAAATAGGTCCTGCATATAGACAAATAATAGAAGAAAAACTCGAACTTATTCATATAGAAAGACAAAATATAGAAGACCTTGAACAAATTAACAAACAAGTGACAGAATTAACACAGGAAAGTACTAAAGAAATTAGTAAAAAGATAAAAAAAAAAACTAAACCTGAAATCAACGAAGCTACAAAACCACTGATAAATACAAGAAGAAAGATGAATATGGAAAACAAGGAACGAGCGATAGAGTATGCAGAGATAAATAAATTAATTAGAAGAAACATTAGAAACTACAGGAGAAACAAATATGAAAACCTAGTAAGAGAAACGATAGAAGAAAAAAGAAACATGAAGTGTCTAAGACCCACCCTAGAAAGAAAACAAATACATGGTCTACTAGATAAAAATAATCAGGTAGTAACAAATACAGAGAAAATGTTAAAAGTGGTAGAAGACTTTTATACAAACAATATAAGAATCCAAAGTGCAAGAGATACACCAAAATAATATCCAAGAAAACATCATAACAAATGTGAGATCAGAAGAAATGCCTTGTATCACTAAGTAGGAAGTAGAAAGAGCCTTAAAAGATATGAAGGCAAAAAAAAACCCCAGAAGAAAACCAAGTGACGACGAACATGATTATTGAGGGTGGTAATAAATTAATTGCAATAATAGGAAAATTATTGAACGAATGCCTACACCCAGGTAAAATACCGAAAACATGGAATAATGCCAAAGTAGTATTGCTATATAAGAAAGGCGATAAACAGAAACTGGAGAACTATAGGCCTATAAGCAGAATAGATAGTCGATACGCACAACTCTTACAACAAATAGCGGACAAGGCGACCGCCACTTACAATTTGAGCAATACAACTAAAGCAACCAATAAGGTACATCTACAAAGAAAAGTGAAACAAGGGGACCATCTGTTACGGAAGCTCTTTACGCTTACCTTACAATACGTATGTTAAAAAATTTGAATGATCAGGTAAAGGCATCAACATTAATGGGGAATCTTTTAATCACCTCAGATATGCAGATGACATCATCATAACCGCATCTAACTTACAGGAACTACAAGAGATGATGAGTGATTTGAATGCAACATCAAAAGAAGTAGGATTATCAATGAACCTAACAAAAACAAAGGTGATGTTTAACGGGGATGGAGCAGTAACAATAGAAAACAAAAGCATTGAAAAAGTAGAAAACTATGTATATCTGGGACAACAAATAACGATAGGAAAAGAAAATCGATAAGTAGAAATGAAAAGCGGAATAAAACAATCATGCAGAGCTTTTGGGAAATTCAGAGCTATCTTTAAAAATAAAAATATACCACTATATCTAAAAAAAAACTTTTAACATTTGCGTACTACCAGTAATGTGCTATGGCGCTAAAAACTGGACCATGACGAAAAGAAATCTAAATAGTCTGCAAGTAGCGCAAAAAGCTATGGAGCGCATTATGATGAACATTTCGCTGAAAGACCGAAAATCAAACGTATATATAAGAGAAAGAACAAAGGTAACATATGTAGTTGAGAGAGCAGCACAACTTAAGTGGAGATTTGCAGGACACGTACTCAGAGACACATATGGAGAATGGCATAGGAAGATATTGGAATGGAGACCTTATGAATTTACAAGACCACGAGGACGCCCTCCAATGAGATGGGTAAATGATTTGAAACTGACGGCAAATCTGAATTGGATGATAAAAGCAAGAGATAGACAGAAATGGAGGGATTTAGAAGAGACATGCATCCAAAGATGGATTTAAATGCTAATGAAGAAGAATAAGTAGTTTGGCAACTGAAAACGCCGAATAAGAAAATAGAAAATCATCCATGCAACAAAAATTCACAACAACCTTAACGGCGAGTATAAAGTTGTGACAGTCATCTACTACTAGCTTTTGAAGAACCCCTAAAGCTAAAAATAATGCATTACTGACTTTAGTTAGGCGATAACCTTGAATGGACGAATCAGAAGAACGCAAAAAAATCGCTGATAGTCGCCATGATTAGAGTTTAATCAGATCATTCCATACATTTGGTTTACGTCGTCGCAGATTGCATACGGATTGAGGCGAAAATGGAATATCATTTTGGGTCCGATATATAGGGTGTTTAAAAATTGCACAGAACAAATATAAAGACGTTATTCTGCATCAAAAATAAAACAAAAACTCCAATAAACATATGTCCTAAACTCGTTCATTTCAAGGATATCTTTGATCAAATAAATAAAGATTTCAATTCGTTTAGATTTAGTAAGCTGGTGTTTTGCTGAAACGCATGTTTCTTATTTACATACAATATGCAGACGTTGTTCTATAGCAAAAGTAGAAAAATAATACACATACGTTCCAAAATAAATTAATTATTTCAGGTTTATGTTCTTTTCTTTTTATTTTTAAGTCAAATTTACAGAACTGTTCGAAGTGATCTCTTTCTTCTGAGTCACTCGTAATAATACCGACAATTGTAAGTAAAACAAACAAATAATGAAAACAAAACACCAGCCTAAATCTAAACGTTTTAAAAACGAACTGCTATTTATAACTCTTTCATCAAGGATAGCTTACAAATGGACGACTTTAAAACATATGTTTATTAGAGTTTTTCTCTTACTTTATGATGCAGAATAACGTCCTTATATTTTTTGTTCTGTGCAATTTTGAAACACCCTGTATAAACCATTATTATGCGATTTTGATAAAGTAGATTAGCAGAAGCGCTAAAAACTATTTAAGTTTGTCTGAAAGACTACTAGGCTTTACCACGCAATGATGTGGAATATAGTGAGTGTTTGCAGGAAGCGATTGTTCATAAGCTAATTCCGTATACCTACCCTATAGTTAAATACTGTTTTTGAAAACCAGAATATTATCGAAATAGAAATCTTCGTTTTTCAATAGGCGGAGTTCTAAAGAATAGAATTGAGATAAAGCTAAATCACGCATACTATGAAATAAGGGAGGTCCAATCAGGGCCGTAACTAGGTATAGGCAGAGTAGGCTTCCGCCTACAGGCGCAAGCGACCAGGGGCGCCAAAATGGCAGTGGGAAAAATTATTTCTTTCATACTAATGAAACAAAAACAAATCACTAAGTGGGCAATTTTACTGACAAATTAATTTGTAATATTAACAGCCAGTCTTATAAAGGCTACTAATCTGACGTTAACTTTAATTCGCTGTTAAAATAAACAAAAGCGCATCAAAATTTGTTTACTAATGAATGAAATGTCATAAGCACTAGCGTTTTGATATGCTTTTGTTTGTTTTAACAGAGAATTAAAGTTAACGTCAGATTAGTGGCCTTTATAAGACTGGCTGTAAGGATTTTATCCTAAATAATGCTAATTATAATCATGGGAATTGCTGCCAATCTGGTCGACACATTACATTCCATGCTAACGATCATTTTCTAAATTATAAGAAATTTCGAAGTTTCTAAGGTCAATTATATGTCAAGACAGAGTGTCTTACACAGGCTTAATATCAACAGAGAGGCCTCTTGCAAACTATCTCATTTGAGCTATATACGTATTTCAAAATTTGCAACAAAAAAAACTTATAACTATAATAAATACCAATAAATTTAACTTTTAAGGTGAGGTGACAGGTACGAAAAGTACCTGTAAGTATTATTATTATTATTATTTATGTTTTGTGTTCATATGATACTAAGCATAATCTTGTGAACTTATTATTTAGAATTGCGTTTTATGTTTTATATTCGAATTCCCATTATTTTCTTTGTATTTTTAATAACACTGAAATAGGTAAATAAGACGCTTAGTAATGCGAATTACATTAATTCGCTTTCGGTGGGATACGAATCCGTGTTCCTAGAGGGAATATGATTTGTAGGCAGACGCGTTATGCGCGGACAAGGAATGCGAACAAATTGCGCCCGACAAGCTACAATAAATACGTGACAGAAGCAGACAGGCATACACACAGGCCGAACACGCATCATACCTTTATAAGAAAGCACAACACTACATGCCATGTTAAACCGGTAAAAGTACCAAGGTTTTATTCAACGGCTTATTATTTTCAGGGTTTTGTAAACAAACTTTTCATTACTTTTAATAGGGATATTATCGCAAAAAACAGTTATTTATTATGCCTATTGGTTGTGTTTTTCTAAACTACGAGCAGCAGTATATTTCATTTAATAATAAAGAAGGTTTATTACTGGATTGCTGAATGCGCCCAAACGCTACGTTTAATCACACCCTTACAAAACGATTTTCCGTCTTTGCCGCCCGCTGCTAGTTCGAGTGGCATTCGCGGCAGGAAGATCTGCGAGCACTTCACACTGACGCACGAAACTTTAAATTCGGCGGGCGCCGCAGACTACAGATTGTTTATATATAAGGAAATGATATATGTTCTGTCGTATTCATAATATAATATGTATTCCCGTTATTAGAATTATTGTTTTCTATTTTTGTCGTTTTATCTAATTTTATTTATCTTCTTTTTTTGTGTTAGACGCGTTTTTGTGTTATGTTAAAATTAAAATGCTGATGCTTTTAAAATGTATCAAAGTGGTGGAGGCGACTCACCCATTTCCACAATGCGGCGGTGGGGTGCAAACAATGCCTCTTCCTTGGCCCAGTGACGGTGGCAAGCAGTTAAATGTAAAAAGAAGGAAAAACTACTAGCGTGCATAATAATAACAATAATTGTACTAACCGGTGGTGACCGCCCCCTGGCACCTCCAACTTCAACTATTGTTGTAACCCGTATAGAATTAGTAAATACCCGGTGCTTACTGATCTTTCACATTACAGCATTTACTTTAAATCGGTAAATCCGATCGGCTGCTAAGCGGAGCAACATGTCTTCGCGGGATCTCTAGCCGGAACAACATGTCTTCACTCTCCTTAATTATCAGGTAATCATCCATCACGAGCAAGAACCTCTGGCATCTATCGTTTCCTGTTGTTTCCAAAAAAGCTACCAACATGATGAAACCAACTAACACGTGCATTCTACAGTAGCTATCATCTGACGCATTAACTAAGAATACGCATAGCACCGCATTGTTGCAACTCATCCTATTATAATTAATTATAGCTTCGAGCAATCGCATACGCCAACAACTCCGAAAAATATGACGCTTTGACAAACATTCATCACGCCAGTGCAAGAACTTCAAACATTCTGCCCCGATTCGAATTCTATCTCTTACCAGCACACATTCTTCGAGGCGATACATTAGTTGCACTTCCACTTTCGTTCTATTTACAAAGATTGTATATACTTTAGGGTTAAAAATTTTCCAGACATGGTAAGCGTAGTAACCAAAACTTAAAAATAATGCACTTTCACAAACTACCAAATATTTTAAACTTAGCATATATTATTTTACCAGTTAGTGTTTATTTTAAAACTTTTAAATTAAAATGTTGGATTTCGTTTTAAATACCTACCTATTTGTTTTCAATATACATAATATATACTGAAATAAATGCAGACGTCATACACTAAAATTAGTATTTTGTCACCGCTATCGTTAGTGTACTGAGGGGCGCAAAATGTTGGCTTGCCTACAGTAACATTTTGCTAGTTACGGCCCTGGGTCCAATCTTGAAAGGCAATGATACGTTTCATATAAGCTTAAGCGGCCGTAAAAGAAACATTAGCTTCAAATATACTTTCCACAATGCAAAATTTTGTTAAAGTCTTATTAAAATTCACACAATCAACTGGTTGGAAAAACAAGGTAATAGCGGGTGGGTAAACAGACGATGAAGTTTTTACCAAAACAACATATCCAATTATGGTGTTTACAGCGTCGAACTTAGAGCTAGTTCCCGAAATATAGCCATTTAATAATAATTTAGAAAATACATTAGCTCCTAATAGTAAATCTACACTACTAGGAATAAATAATTTTGGTTCAGCAAGTTTTCATTTCAAAGATTTTTTTGATATAAGACAGTAAATGAGAATCTGATAATTTATTATTAAAGCGCGTAAAATATGCGTTAAAAAACGTTAATTATTATATTATGCTACTAAAATGGGTAAAATATGCACTAAATGTGCTGCTTAAAATACATATATGCTGTAAAATTTTCCTGATATTCTATTTGAGTTCATTAAAATTTAATGAATTTTCTACTACTGTCGTTAAGAAGAAAATACCACACTTTTTTATGCTCTATAATAATTTACTACAAATACAGCAACATAACACCTTAACTATACATATACAGCGAAGTTCATTTATAATGCAATATGATCATCATATTGCAAGCTAGATGGTCCGCCCACTTTATCATTGGAATATAGGAAACCCATTATACATTGGTTGCATTCAGACGACACAACCCTAGTTTAATTATTTTTATTATTTTGATCAAATGAATGAATAAACATTATTTGATGAGGTTATTAAAATAAATTAAAGAGTAATTAGTGTAGTAAGAAGGTAGCTAATTGTTTTGGTAATATCTAACAATAATTACAGTTGTACAACTGTTGTGTCGTCTGAATGCGCCCATTGCAAGTATTTAGTTAAAAAAGGTTAAATTCAAAATAAAACGTGTTCATATTTAAAAAAATATATTTAAAATGAATCAACACGAACAGCAGCAAGCAATTACGAGTATTATAATAACTGCTCGTAGTGCCCACCTTGCATTTCCAAACAGAAGGCTAAACCATGGTTAAATTCTCTGATGGAATTATTAACGAAATTAACAGGTATGTTTTGACATCCATTATATTTTATTCTGCAAATAACCCCCATACAAAAGTCATTAGAGGGAAATCGGGAGACCTCGGAGGCCAATTGATAATGCCCCGTCTTCCAATCCACAAAGGAAATGTGGCGTTAAGATAGTTAACTACCTTCCTGGTACAATGAGGGCGGGTTCCATTATTAATATTAGCTGCACTTGCAATAGATGCAAGTATTTAGTATGTTGGTATTTAGAGTACCATCTATAAATATTGGTCCCATAACCTTGTCGTTCATAATAACACACCAAGTATTTACAGATTCTCGATACTGTGTATGTGATTCTTGAAATGCATGCAAATTCTTCATTGACCAAAACCTAGGATCCGGGAAACAGTTGATAATATTTAAGGAAAACTGGATTAAGAAGACACCTACCTAACGTTTGAAAATTTACGCTCTCAAATAAAAGAAACGGGCATTCATCAGAGAACAGCATGTGATTCAATAGAATGTTTTTCTTAAATATTCTGTTCATTAGTGTTTCACAAAACACTGTTCTATCTTCAAAATCATTTTGAAAAGCTGTTGATGGTTGCCATAAATGTAACTTTAGTTTTTGTGTTCATGAAGTATACGAATCACGGTGTCTTAAAAAGTCATGTCCAAATAATTTATTGTTTAATTAAAAAAATAAAATAATGTATGTAAATAAATAGAAGTGTTATAAATACTGCACTTTCAGTTCAGAAGCAATAGTGCAATAGCTATTTAAGTAACAAGGAATGTAAGGACCTATTAACATTTGAGGTATGCAAGTAAGTACAAGCCAAGGCGAAGCCGCGGCTTGTTGCCTGCAGAAAATATTTAGGCGATACATTCCGAGTTATCTTATTATATTTTTCCCGCTGCTTATCGAAACTTTCCTAGATTTTTGAAAAAATCGTTTGGATGGTCACGTGTCACCAGGATTAATTTCGTGAGTTGTGTTACCTGTGAGTGTCACATGTCACATAAACATTTGCAATTATAAAGAAAACGTCTAAGTCTGCATCTTGCCTTGCTAATTTTATTATCCTAGGAACTTAATAATAATATTAAGTTTCGTTGACAAGGGAAAGCAGCAAACAAATATAATCACCGAATTACACGTTTTGTTACTGAGGTTGTATCACTTACCTACATGATTGACAGCGGGAAAAATTCAATAAAGCTGTATGATGTAATTTCGAGTAATTTTGAAAATATTCTATAGGATAAAAAAAAACTGTTTGCGGAACAATACAAGAAGTTTATTTAATTTATTGCGTTTTGAATATTTGGTTATAATAATCGATATTAGTAATAAAACTAATAATTACTTTATTGGCAATCCCTTTAGTAGAGATATTTTTATTTTCTGTAACGACTTGCACCACGTTTAATTGGCCAAGTTCATGTGTTACTGTTCTACGTCGATGTTTTTTTTCATGTAGTGCCGCACAGCCTGTACTTGCAAATTTTCTAACTGTTCTTGATATTGTAGACACATTAGGGACTGGTGTGTTAGGATATTTTACACTAAAATGATCCCTAACATTACCTAATGATAATCCGTAGCGCTACATTATACACATGTCTATTTTTTCTTCGTCTGTATAAATCATGTTTAATAAATCGTTAGTTTTAAATCTTTATTCATTATTAAAATAAAAAAACCTGCATAATTTGACAGTTGACAAAACAATAAACCACACATTGCAGCAGGCCGTGCACTAAACAATACATAAATGAAATTTTAAGATTGGTGTATAATGGGTTGCCTATATTACAATGATAAAGTGGGAGAACCATTGCAATATGGTCATTTTACATATAAATTAATGGACTTCACTGTACATTGTACATACAGCTGACAACACTTAATATTAAAAATGAGCATATTACATTTTATAAAGATCATGATTCAAATGAATAATGCACGTTTAATTGTTTTAATTTATGCGTCAGTTATCCTACTATTAAAATACGTAACAATGCATTTTTCTAAATTCTCCTTAAAACTTTGTCGCCGGTCGGGTAATATATTCTTATAATCGGAAAAGAACTTTCTATATCGCACGATGTAATGGGGGCGTTTTTACATTTGGAAATTATTTCGGGGCTCAGATTACTCCGCTCAATTAAGGATCTTGATATAATATTATTAATTTTACTAATCATTATAAAACCTTCATTTTTACCCAATATTTCCAAAAAATATTGTACACTTTGCGACCTGTACTTCCAGGAACGATTTTTAAATGATACTTTTTTATCTATTGCTATGGATTCTGACAGGTTGCTTACTGAACAGTTATTTTAAAGGAACGGGTACCAAGAAAATTCTACTTATTGTTATTGGGACACTAATCCTTCAGCTCAGAATAATCTTTCACGGAATGTTGGAAGGTACTTGCTTTTGAAAGCATTTCAGTATATAACTGCACCAAAAACGAATATGCATTACCTTAAACAAACGGTCTATACTAGAAAATATGGAGAAATATGCACTGAAATATGCATCATATCAAAAAAATTCTCATAATTGATAAACAATTGAAGAAATTGCCATTTTGTATATCATAGTTTAAAACATACAAATGCATATTTTACTGGCTCTATTTCTTAAAATGTTATCAACAATAACAGCGTTTAAAAACATTTCAGGGTGGGATTGATTAACTACTTTACATGTTGGAGGTACTCGAGAAGTATCAAGAATAGTAGTCGTCAAATCTAAACATCTGCTATCAAGAGAGATATTGGTTTGTTAGCATCAAATCGATTCGTCGGCCCATTCACTCAAAACAAAACACACTTTATGACTACTTGGATACAATTGCCGACCGGCTAGTCAAGAAGACGGCGCGGCGTGCAGGTCTTTAAGTACTAATACATGATTTAAAATTAAAACCAACGGATCTGTACTAATTAACGTCAAGTGTATCCAGACATTCAACTGAGAATTCGTAAACTGAAGTAGCACATAATTTCTCGAAAGAAAATCTCAAATCACGCACAGGTAGCAGTAACAAATAGTAACAACAAAATGCTAATATCACAGTATAATAGTTTCTAATTCGGTTAAATTCACCACATATATTAGGTAATTCATCATCATCATCATCCATGATTAAACCTAACTAGTTTGTTCCGGTCTCATGAAAATTGGTTCTTCCAGCGTTTTTTCGGCCTTCCTAATCTTCTCTTTCGTCGTGACCTGTATTGTAATATTTGTTTGGGGATACGGGAGTCGTCCATCCTTGCAATATGATTCATCCAGTTATTCCTGTATTGGTCAATTTTTCTGTTAATTTAAAAATGTTGAATTCTTGCCGTATCTCTTCACTTCTCTTGTAATCAAGTAGCATATAGCCATCCAGGTATCTTAGAAATAATAGATAATTAACAGTACAAATTACGAATAATCATTAGTAATAATTTTAAATAATTAAAGGCCGGTCTAAAGTTAATCAGTAGTACAAATTTCAAATAAAACGCTTATACAACTGTCCTAACCAAGCTACAAACGCGATCCACAACAGTTTAAAATTAAATGCGGTCACAACTAACCTAAACGCCGTTGAAGGAAATCAATTATTCAGGTACGCCGTTCGTGAAGCCAACTGCACAATAGTAGCCGACGTGTGAATTGGTAGCATTCGTGTAAGCCTATAACACTGGTTCACTGCTCGCATCTTCTATGATTTCACTTAAAAGAAAGAAAGACAAAATCTGATCTTAGCTTCCTTTGAGCCCCTTTTGCACGCTGCGTATTGATACCAAACCATCAGCCGTCATCGGCTGTGTGAGAGATGTTTAGTCCACAAGGAGAATGAAAAATGCTACAATTCGAACAAATGCCAACACTGCGACAAATGGCACCATACTATGCTGCATAAGAAATGGAGCAAAACTCCGGTAAGATGTCCTCAACCGGCAATTACAAAACCACAGCAGGAGCCAAATAGGAAATCACAAGTGGCCTCCACCTCCGGACAAACAGTGGAAGAAGTAAGCAGCCTAGTTAGCAGAAAATCTAAAAATCCCAACCAGAAGGAAGTTCTGCTAGCCACGGCATCTTTAAAAATAAATGCAGCCGGAGGACATTATGAACTGTTGAGAGCTTTGGTCGATCTAGGATCACAGGCATCATTTATAACTGAGGAAGCAGCACAACTATTGGCATTACCAAGAATTAAAATCCAAGCAGACATCAGAGGGCTAGGAAAAAGCGAAGCAGGGAAATCCAAAGGAAAGATTGAAGTAGAAATGAGACCACGATTTTCCAGCAACTTCCGAATGTATGGGGATCTGCTTATAATGGCAAGATTGACAGGGACGTTGCCAAGGAATACAATCGTGGAAAAGGAGAAGGACGCATGGGAACACTGCCTACTGGCCGATCCTACCTACAACATGCCAGGTCCAGTAGACATCCTGATAGGAGCCGATTTATACAAGGATATACTCCTAGAAGGGGTCAAGAAGACAAGACAAGGGAAGATGGCGCAAAGGACAGAATTAGGATAAATCTTATCTGGGGCAGTAGAGGCAGCAAAACAACCCAACATGAGAGTGGTGAGCATGGTATCTAACCTAGAAGAAGATTACCAACTCAGAAAAATCTGGGAAATAGAAGAGGTCTCAAGGGAGAAACCTATCTCTCAGGAAGATCAAGACTGTGAACAGCAGTTCGAGGAATCCCAGCAAGATGGGATCTATGTGGTAAAAATACCATTCAAGGAGTCAAGGGGAAGAGCAGTTGCCAGAATGCTGCAAATGGAAAAACGATTCGAAACTAACAGAAAATTGGAGTCCGAATATAAAGAGTTCATAAGGGAATACATTTCATTGGGTCACATGAGGAAAATGGATCAAGAGGAGGATCCCAGAGGAGGATACTACATTCCTCACCAAGCTGTCATAAAGGAGGACAGTGATACAACCAAGTCAAGAGTAGTCTTTGACGCTTCAAAGTCATCAAATGGGAAAAGCTTGAACCAAATCATGTACACTGGGCCAAGGCTACAGCAAGATTTAACAGATATCCTTCTAAGATGGACGAAACACGAGTTTGCATTAACTGCAGACATTGAGAAGATGTATAGACAAATACAGATAGCTGAGGATGATCAGCAGTTCCAGAAAATTGTGTGGAGGTTCTCGCAAACAGAACCACTCCAAGAGTATCAGCTAACCACAGTGAGTTATGGCACAACCGCAGCTCCTTACTTGGCAGTTCGGACGTTGCAGCAGTTGGCCAAAGATGAACAATCCCGATTCTGAAGAGGTTCTCAGATTGCCATGAGGGACTTCTATGTAGACGATCTTCTAACAGGAGCCAGTTCCAAAGAAGACGCAAGGAGCATCCAAAACGAACTAACCAAGATGTTAAAAACTGGAGGGTTTAATCTCAGGAAATGGACTAGTAACCTTCCAGAAGCTGAAGAAAATACCAACATCATATTAGGCGACAATGAAGATGCTACTAGGAAGACACTGGGAGTACATTGGTCACTAACACTTGACGTACTACAATACAAAGTCAAGCAGCTACCAGAAGGCGAAATAACGAAAAGGAAGATCCTTTCAGAGATAGCACAAATCTTTGACACATTAGGACTGCTAGCACCAGTTATAATAACTGCTAAGTTATTAATACAAGAATTATGGGTCGGACAGTATTCATGGGATAAAGAATTACCCAAGGATATACAAGACAGATGGTCAAGATTCAGGCAAGAACTACCGAAGGTAGAGGAAGTGCACATCCCAAGATGGATAAATTATAGAGAGGATGGCCACACAGAGATGCATAGTTTCTGTGATTCCTCAGAACGAGCTTATGGGGCGGCGATTTGCATAACAAGGTCTTCACCACCAGGGACCACGACCGTGACGTTACTCACACCCAAGTCAAAACTGGCACCCCTCAAGATGAAGAAGACACTGCCGAAACTAGAATTATGTTCGGCTGAATTATTAGCCAAACTAATAAAGACGACCATTTCAACCATGGAGTTAAACAACATTGAAATTTATGCCTGGACAGATTCAATGATAACTCTAGCCTGGATAAAAGGAAGTCCAGAGAAATGGAAGAATTTTGTAGCAAATCGGGTTGCTACAATTCACGAGTGCGTCGGCAAGTAGTGCTGGAATCACGTCAAGTCGGAAGATAACCCGGCAGACCTGGTCACAAGAGGAGTACAACCATCCAGATTAGGTGACCAAGCGTTATGGTTCCACGGCCCTGAATGGTTATCAAAGGAAGATACCCAGGAATGAATAAAGGCCCAAACAACAGTAGTGAGTACTACTGAAGAAGAAAGTAAAAAACCTCAGCAGGTAGCAGTTCATGCGGCGATCAGTGAGGCGACAGATGACATGGAAAGATTTTCATCATTCAACAAAATGATAAGAGTAATCGCTTACTGTAAGCGGTTTATGAAGAAATGTAGGAAGGAAGTAGTAGCGGTCCAGCAACTAACCACCAGCAAGCTACGTGATAGCCTAAAGTGCATCATCAAATCAGCACAAAGGCATGACTTCCCAAGAGAACATCACCTACTACAGTAAGGCAAAATGGTAGAGAGTAAAAGTAATTTGTTCAACGTGTACCCATTCCTAGATGGAGATGGAATTTTTCGAGTGGGAGGAAGGATACAGCACTCGCTCTTACCTTACGATGAGAAACACCCCATTATCATAGCCAGCAACAGTCATATATCCAAGCTGGTCATCAGAAACGCGCATCACCAAACGTTATATGGAGGTAATCAAGCTACTAATGCCTTTATAGCAGCATTCATAAGGTTCACTGCAAGGAGAGGAAAATGTGCCCACATTTACAGTGACAACGGTATCAACTTTGTGGGAGCTAGTAAGCTATTGGACACCCAAATACAGGAAAAATTGAGCACCGAAGCAGTCCAGTGGCATTTCATCCCCCCGGCAAGCCCCCACATGGGTGGAATCTGATAAGCAGGGGTGAAGTCGATCAAGTACCATATCAAACGGGTCATCGGAGACAATACACTCACCTTCGAAGAGATGACAACCCTGTTGTATCAAATTGAAGCTTGTCTGAACTCACGACCGCTGACACCAATGAATAACAATCCAAATGACATGTCAGCAATCACCCCAGGACACTTCCTGATCGGACAAGCACTCATCACACCAGTCGAACCAGACGACATCGTAGTCACTGACAATCATTAAAGCAGATGGAAAATGCTACAGAAAATGAAAAAAGATTTCTGGAAAGCATGGTCAACAGAATACCTATCCAGGTTACAGCAACGTGGAAAATGGAAAACTCCGAGACAGAAAATAGAAATAGGGGATTTGGTACTCCTCAAGGAAGACAACATATCGGCAAACAAGTGGCCGTTAGCACGAATAATTAATACACACCCAGGAAAGGATGGATTAATAAGAGTAGTGACAATCCAGGGAAAGATAGAAGTCAAATCAAATGGCCCATAACAAAGGTTTGTCAGCTACCTATAAACAACGAGGGCAATCCAGTGCAAACAAGGATCAGCATTTCCACACCTACCACAAGGTCAGCACGGAATCAAGATATGAAAACACACTCAGCAACATTTATATGCATGCTCATGATGTGTCACGTAATTCCCGGCAGTATAGCGAACTATACGCTGCAAAGGTTACAACCTGGTATAATACGTGGAACACGTGGGTAATTCGAAGCTCGATAGAGGGATAATTCGAATAGGGATGGACAATAGCTTCACACCGAACACGAAAAGGACTACTAGGGAAGTTCCTGACATCAGTGTTTGAAGTAAACGAAGAAGTGTATAAGGACATCACTGATCTAGACAAGAATCAGCAGGTACTAACTGTTCTAACCAAGCTACAAACACGATCCACAACAGTTTAAAATGAAATGCGGTCACAACTAACCTAAACGCCGTTGATGGAAACCAATTATTCAGGTACGCCGTTCGTGAAGCCCTGCACAATAGTAGCAGACGTCCGAATTGGTAGCATTCGTGTAAGCCTATAACACTGGTTCACTGCTCGCATCTTCTATGATTTCACTTAAAAGAAAGAAAGACAAAATCTGATCTTAGCTTCCTTTGAGCCCCTTTTGCACGCTGCGTATTGATCGACATAAGCAGAGGCCCACACCTCCGAAGCTAGAATGCAGGTGGTAACAGCTCGAACCAAACAAATTTGGCCCAATTGCAATGTTTTAAAACTTGGTTTTGATTTTCCAAAAAACTCTATATAAATAAAGATTGTTCCCATTTGTTGCCAACTTTTTGGCGATAACTGTATAAGGTGTTTCAATAAAAAAAAATCCAGAAATTGTTCCTCTTGTGTTTTCTATGTTACAGCGTTCTATTGTAGACAGTTGGAAATAGAGCAAAAAGTTACTTCAATTTAGTTTTTATTATTTTCAAATAACATGATATTGGCGAAATTAATGAATGTGTAATGAAAACCCACACTGTATAGGTGTTTACAGCTGTCGCTGTCTACCGTCTCTCAACCGTTTTCTCCAGTCCTCCTTCTTGTTCCAATCTTATTCTCCCAAACTTCTCCTTTCTACGTCCTCATCTACTTCATCTGTGACGGGTCTTCAGGGTTTTCCTCGTTTTATTATTTATTTTCCATAATTATTTAAATGTCGGGTATGATTTCCTGACGGTTATTCACATAATGAACAAATATTGGTGAAACTTTTGTTTTTTATAATACTATTATCAACTGTATTAATATCATAGTACCAGGAATTTCTGGTGTGGATAAAGGGTGAAGTGTGTTGTTTTTGATCACTTCTTCTTCATCCCATGTGGTTTTTTTGGACTACCTCTATAATCACAGGCCGAAAGGGGTGGTCTGCATGTCGTTTTTTGTTAGATTATGATTCCATTTTCTAATGTACTTACTCATCTCCCAGATAATCTCTGTACTTTCATTTAATGCAATAATTGCTACAATTTATTTTAATGTACCTGAGCCAAGGCTTACCTTTTTCTGACACGTTTAAGCTTATAGTAGTAGTCAATAAGGCGTTCAGTTTGTCCAATATAGCTCGAGCCGCAAGAGCAAGAAATTGTATATATATGCCGTTTTTAAATTTGCACTTAATCCTTCAGTGACTTAAAATTCTTACTAAAAGTTCTTTGTCGTAACCCAGCTTTGCACCATTTTAAAGCTTGTGCTATTTCATTGGTTGTCCTTTTCTGAACAGTAGGAGTAAAATATTAAACCTTCTGGCTGTGTGGATTCTTTTTTAGTCCTTTATGTCACAGGTTTTTAGAATGCTTTGAGCATAGCAGTGGCTGTGTATCCGTTCTTTTACAACGCATCAAACATATGTGCGTTTTCTGTCTCCAAACGCTCTGGCGTTTAGATACGAACTGTTGCTGATTGCATTTGATGATAATGTGAGTTAGTATTTAGGTATGCCGGTGTATAACATTCTTGAAATATAAGCCTGACCTAAACCAATTTCACCTTTTACATTTAGTATGCTTGCTCTATACTTCCTAATTGTTAAAATTCGGTTAGTTTTATAAAGTGCGTTAAAAACATTATGGAGAGGGCTTTGAACTAGACTTTATCTTACGACGGCATGTCGGTGATTATCATATCGCTCTACCTAGAATTCAGTGCGCTCGGTCACTTGAGTTGTCAGTTGTCAACTGGCAAGTAGCGTTTATCTTTTAGAAGAGTTATTTATTTTGTTCGTGTGTACTTTATTCTGTGTAAAATAGTTCTTCTCAGAACTGAACTGCAACTTAATTGACGTAATAGCTATTTGTACAACAAGTGCTATAAGTGAATGTTTATGCACTAGACTGCAATAACACTTTTAGCACGATTTTGCATACAACATTTTTTCTACGAACTTAAATTTACTGATATTAATCCATAAATGTCGATTTAACAAAGGGTTGCATTTATGACAGTTATAATTTATGTCATAGTAAAGAGATGGCCGTGACGCGCAGGTGACTGCTTCTGCAGCCGGTAGTTATCAAAGGTAATTATAATAGTACACATATTACTTTATTCATTACATATTGCTTTAATTATTTAAAAAACACTTTACCTCTAACAAAAGAACTAACTAAAATAACTTTATAACCTCAGCTCCAGTTTATAATACTAAATGCAAAACCAGCTGTTTACTTTTAGCACTCGGATGTATAAAACGTCATTTTTAGATCAACAAGCTAGTGCTAAAAGGCCTACTTTTAGAAGTGGTCGTAGAAAAAATGATTTTTACTACTGAACAACTAGTTTTTGCGTGAGGTTGTGTGTTTACGTAATCCATAACATAAATTACGACCTAACTTCCAAAAATTGCTGTTTGACACAAGGCCACTTGATAACGTTTTTAAACGTACGTTACTATACAGTAACAGTCACAATTGCCAAAACTCTGCAATACACTAATCAGTAAATGGCGAGTTAAATTATTCAGTCGAAAAAACAGCTTTTTAAAAATAAACTATAGTTCGTAATTACAGGTGTAAAGAAAAAATCATGTGAACTCTGATACGAACTAGCGAAGATTGAATCTAAAGTTTTACATAATCCGCAATGTAGCAACAGGTAACAGTATATCGTCGGATTCTTTGATAAACAGGTGCATGTAACTGGCGTGCAACAACCACTATACCTACTTTTTTACTTAATACCAACCAAGCCCTAATAGTGTAAATTGTGTTACGAAAGAGCATGGCTATCGCCTTATTTATCACAGAGAGAGCGCTTTGTCTTATTTAACTTCCTTCCGAGCAAATGGAAGTGGAGGAGGTTTATTCGCTTATACCTCTCGTCTTAAGAACCCGTAAACAGTTCCTTTGACATACGTATCGTAGTCGCTTGTGTAGATATCTAGGAAATCTCTCTATGTGAGAATAATTGCGTTTTATATGTGTGCTCTAATGAAAATAACGCAGGAGACCGTATAAATCCTTGTGAGTTTCTTCAACCATATTTCTCAGCATACCTGTGCTAAATATAACTTGCTTCGTTAAACATTTTCTAATGTATTAAGTTAGTTGCAATGTTGGGATGCTACAAGGTAGCATACTTCACCGAGAAGTTCTGCCAAACTTTTCTTTTCTGACGGAACTGTTGAAATATTCATTTATCTGCAATATGATCATTTTAATAATTAGGAGTATACTTGTTGAGTCTGTAATGTTTCTTATCTAATTAAACTTTACTTAAAAAAAAACAAAGCTAAGTAAATTTTGCTCCAATTAAGCGACCTTGTAGCTGACACAGAGCTCTATGAAGTTTTCCTATATAATTTTTACTGCACATTATTTAATGTTTATAATATATTATAATTTCGTAGCGTCGTAGAATCCCCTTAATGTTAATATATGTGATATACGTGAATAACAATTTGTATATCTAAATTCAAAATTGGTGGAGAATAATGATTTGCGATAGATGCGAACTAATATTACTCTACAACTCAATTGCTATAAAATATATCATATACAATGTAACATCTTTTCCGGCTGTGTGATGATTTATTTCATTTACTCTGTTAAGAAGTACTTTTGGTGCGTGCTGTTTGGTGGGCTGTCATGAGTTATTCAAGATACCCGTCTCAATCACCATATCAAGCGTAAACCATAGATTCACGGGCGATTTACAAATAATATAAGCCTTTACATGAATGAGGTTAGTACGTCAGTCCAGAAACTTGAATAAATGATAGATAAACGCTGCCAGAATATTTAGTATGTATGCCTGGATATGATTAAAATTTTACTAATGTACGAATCAGAGGTGCTCGTAAATTTGTCTATTTGTGTCCCCTGTAAAACTACTAAACGTTTAAAAATTATATAACGGCGAAGGTAATTGGGCCGGTTAGAACAAATAATAACCGGAACCGTTCATTGGCCTGTCTGTCTGTGTTTCTGTCAACCGAATATCTCAAAAACGAAAGAAGGTATGGCGTTGAAACTTCATTCATAAGTTTTCTGTACTACCTAGATGCGACACCAAGCTTTTGAAGAAAATCGCATATACTGTTTACCCTTGTGATTGGTCAGTTGTTTTCTCATTTTTCAAAAACGGCTTTGAGTTTATTTTTTAAAGATTTCATTGTTATTATATTTTTAATATGTATTGATATAAGAGAGATAGGTGATTTTTCAGTTGAATAACTCTAAAATGAGTTCCTCTTTTTTGTTTTTTTATATAATCTACGTGTAGTAGCCAAGCTAAACACAAATTCTTGTCTAATTATAAGATCATTGTAAAAGGAAGTTGAAAATCGGGCCGTGAACGTGAGTGAACGTGAATGAAAATTTTCAAGGCGTGATTCACGTTTCACGTTAAATATTTAGTAATGAATAAAAGACTGCAGGGTGCCCCGCTCCCACGCTGCCCGACATGTGAATGATCTAGAGCTGAAGTGACAGATCATTGTAATTCTGTGTGGCAGCCTGCAGCGACGGAGCTTCGCATTTGTGTTGTGTTGTGAATCTTGTGTCTACAGTCAATAGTGTGTCTGCGTCTTTAGGCGACCAAGTTAAACTTACTTTTAGTTCATTTTACTTTTAAACCTAGGAATTAAAAGTGTTTCCTAGCAGCATAGACCTTCTTGTAGTATCAGTAAAGGAAACGTCAATTCCAATGACAGCGTTTGGTATTAAAAGTAATGTCTTTGAAGACGGTTGCAAGGAAAAATTTTACGAGAAATCAGTATTTATCGTTTGTTGTAAGCTATTGCAGTCAATTTTAATTTATTTCTTTTTGTGTCTATTATTCTAATTGCAACATAGCACGTAAATCATTTTATGTTCAAAACATATTTTATTTCAGAGTTTTTAGTTCTATTGCTGGTCCTTTATTGGTTTTAAATTTAAACATTATGTTTTATCTGAATTTGTATTATCAAATAAAGGCTGCGGGTCACGTCGTGAGTAGCGGGTCACGCCGTGAACGTGACTGAACGTGAGCGTAAACGTGCTCGAACGT
>CALNHX010011965.1:0-28380 GCA_940337035.1 Agriotes lineatus
ATGCTATTAATTTTCTAGGTATTGCCAGTTCGTCTAATGCTTCATATAATTTATTCCTATTTATAGAATCGAATAGTTACGGAATGGTTAGCTCTAAAACCGCACTGATAATCTCCTATAATTGCCTCTGTATAAATATTAAGTTTGTCTTTTATTAATGTAGCTAGTATTTTGTACGTTATATCCAATACAGCAATTCCTCTGTAATTTTCACAAGAAGTTTTATCACCTTTTTTGTGTATGGGGCTTATCAATGCTCTTGACCAATCTTCTGGTTCTTTCTCTTCCTGCCATATTTGTTTTATCAATATCCACAGCTTTTCGTGTAACTTTTTGCCTCCATATTTCACCATTTCCGATACGATTCCATTTTCTCCTGCGCTTTTGTTATTTTTTAGTTTTTCTATAGCCTTGATGACGCCTTCTTTACTGGGCGGTTCTATCTCTCTTACTTCTCGCTCTTGTTCCTTCATGGTTATTACTGTGGGTGTTTCTGCCTCCCTATCCTTGCTGCTGTTTAATAATTCCTCGAAATATTCTTTCCATCTATTCATCCTTTCTTCAGGTCTTCCTATTAGCTTTCCTTGTTTGTCTTTGCAGTATGTCGTCCTTCCTTGGTATCCTATTTTTTCCTTTTTTACATCTTGGTAAAAGTTTCTAATTTCTTTGTTTTTTAGCTTCTCTTCTATCATTTTTATCTTATTTTCATTAAATTCTCTCTTCTTTTTCCTGCACAGACTTTGCTTTCTTCCTTTTTTCTTTGTATTTATTTTTACTTTCTTCAGAATTTTTGCTGATCATGATCTCTCTGGCTCTTCTTTTTTCTTCTACTGCTTTGATACACTCTTCATCGTACCACGTTTTTCTATTGTCAGACCCCTTTTCAGACATTGCTTTCTTCGCTGCTGTCTTGATTGCTTCTTCTAGCCGCTTCCATTCTCCTTCTATACTTCGTTCTTCTTTTGTTTTATTTAAATGCATGTCTATTTCATGTTGGTAGCGTTTTCTTTTGTCCGGGTCTTGTAGTTGCTCAACATCATATTTTATTTGTTTCATTTTGCTGTGCCGTGAGTCTGTTTTTATGTCCTGATTTAATGTCGCTCTCACCAGGTAGTGGTCTGAATCTGCGTCAGCTCCTCGATAGCTTCTTGCATTTGTGATGCACTTCGCATGTTGAGATTCTATCAGTATATGATCAACTTGATTGACAGTTTGCCCATTTGGCGCCACCCATGTCCCTTTATATATTTCTTTATGTTCAAACTGCGTGGTACTTATAATCATGTTTTTGTCTGTAGCAAAGTCTATTAGTCTTTTCCCATTATCGTTTGTGTTGTCGTGCTTACTGAAACGTCCAATTGTTGGTCTGTAAATTGTTTTTTTGCCTATCTTCGCATTACAGTCCCCCATTACTATTTTAATATCATAATTGGAGACCCCGTTGTATACTCGTTCTAATTGGAGCGGCAGCTAACTTGATAAGATCTTATTTGAGTGATAGGACTCAAACTGTTACCCTAACAACTTCTAAGGGTAATATTTACTCAAATTCTTACGAAATAAAATGTGGGGTACCTCAGGGCTCCATTCTTGGTCCCGTCCTGTTTCTTTTATATGCCAACGATTTGAGTGAATATATAGGCATTGATTCGGGACTGGTATGTCAATATGCAGATGACACTTCTGCACTTTTATCAAGTAATGATCTCCAAATACTTTCTAAAAATACAACACAGGTGGTAACCAAGATGGAGAACTGGTGTGAAAGAAACTTGCTCGTGCTAAATGCCAATAAAACAAACCTCTTACTATTTCAAACCAACACAAATGACAAATCGTTATATGTTAACTATCAAGCAAAATCAGTCGCACAACAAAATGATGTCAAATTCCTAGGAATAACAATAACTGACGATGTTAGTTTTATACGCCACATAGACATAGTCTGTAAAAAAATTAACTATTCCTGTTATATAATACGTTGCGTAAGGGACGAGTTGTCGTTACAGAACTTAAGAATGTTTTATTTTGCCTATATACACTCTCTGTTATCATATGGAGTTATGTTTTGGTACTCTACTGCATATGCGGACAAATTATTCAGATTGCAGAAACGAGTAATTCGAACAATTTTTAAATTATCGCGGATTACTTCCTGCAAGCAATATTTTAAAAATTTTCAGGTAATGACCTTGCCTTAACTTTATATATATAAACTAATAATATATGTCAAAACGCATGCTGAAGAATTTGTCTGCAACAGTGAGGTGTATGACAGTATGACTACTAGAAGCAGACATAATCTAAGGGTGCCAAAACATAGAACCAGTCTTTTCGAAACAGGCCCATATTATAGAGCAATAAAGGCATACAATTCTCTACCAGAAGAAATTAAACATGAAAATATAATTTATAAGTTTCAAACAAAAATTGAAAATTCTCCTGGTGGAGAATTGTTATTACAGTTATAAAGATTTTATAAGTTCGAATGCGTAGACAAACACTATTGTCACTTTTATATTTCACGCATCCTTGACAATTTGTTAATGACAAATAAAGAGTATTATTATTATTATTATTATTATTATTATTATTATTAATTGTTCGTAGAAAATGTCTTTTTCCTCCACTTCTTTTTCCTCCGTATGCTTAATTTTCTGCGTATACCTTTTATTCTTATGTATGATATTCTGTCTGATATCGCTCTGAATTCGACAACTGCCTGTCCAAGTTTTTTGTTAACAAGAAAACCAGTCCCTAGCCTCCGTATCTGCCCTCCACTTTTAAAGAATATGTAATTTCCTATTTCGATTATTTCGCTTCCTATTTGATTTGTTTCTTGTACTGCCAATAATCCAATGTTATATCTTCTTAATTCACTCAATAGATTTTTGATTGCCCCTTCTGCATTTGTTCCTCTGACATTCCAAATTCCTATATTTAATACGCTTTGTCGTTTTTGTCTTTCCGATTCGTATCCTTTTTCAATTCCATATTTCGTTGCCGTATATGCCGTCGTGCTTTTGTTATTACTTATGATTGCTGGTTTTTTGGTTGTTTTGTTATTCCCTGTAGATTGTCATTCCATAAGTATGTCTCGCCCTCTATCACTATCTTTTTATAGCCGATTTTTGTCCTATATCCTTCATTCTTCTTCCCTTGCGCCATCTATGCAATAGCCACAAACATATTGTTTCTTTTTCGTTGTACTTGAACAAGCGTCATGGCACCATCTATAACATGACATACACTTAATCCATATCTCCCCTTTGCGGTCATTCGAGTACAATTCTAAACAAAACATACACTCAGTATCATCATTATCAGTGATAGGATCTTCTTCATCATCTGTATTTATATATTGAACAGTTTCTTCACTATCTGACGAAGAGGCAGAGCTTTCGCATTTCTTCTTTCTTTTGTTCTTTTTATTTTCTGTGTTATCTGGTTTCTTGTTTAATGACTTTTTTCCCATAATTGACCTGCACGTTTTTTCCTTCGCCTTAATGTCTTTTAATCTTGATTTTTCTAATTGTGTCTCTAATTCCTGTTTGTATGGTGACCCACTAATTAACTCTGATTTGCCAGTAAGCCGTTTGGTTGTAGTTCCTAATCTAGACGGTCCAGCTACAGTAGGGGGCGGACTGATATCAGCTGGTGTCACAAACTTTTTTCCAGAAAGTGCAGCAACCACAGTTCGATCTCTTTCGCGTAATAGTGTTTAAATGGTGCCATAAAGGCCACATCCAACGGTTGTATTTTGTGTGTAGAGTGTGGCGGCAAGCAAACAATTGCGATATGATTCTCACGAGCTTTGTGTACGACATCAATATTTTTCGTATGTGAGTAGTGGCCATCCAAAATCAGGACTACAGAGTCGTTCGCTGAAGGACGTGTGTGAGCAATGAAATGATCTAGCCATTGTGTAAATAGGTGGGTTTGGATCCATCCTGACGGGTGACAAGTTCCAAGACTTCCTGGTGGAGCACCATCCATCAATTCGGCTTTAAAATTTTTCCTAGGAAAAATGAACATGGGAGGCACATAAGTGCCACCAGCATTCATACAACAGACAAGAGTAATTAAAGAGCCCCTCTCTGATGACGTAAGTGCTCCAATTTGTTTTTTTCCCTTGAGGCTAATTACTTTTGTGTTTTTATGTTGAACAGACGTCACCCCAGTTTCATCCACATTATACACCCGTGCTGGATTAAAATGCACATTAGCTAGCTGTGGTTCTAATATTTCAAAAAATCTTTGAACATTCTCTTTAGTAAACCCTTTAACCCTGGCAGCGGAGACTCCCTGTGGCTTTCTAAAAGTAAGCTGTACATTTCTTCTCATAAATTTATGCAGCCATTTTTTCCCAGCAGCTCCTTTTTCTTTTGGAAAATGGTTAGGTATATTATTCTTTATAGCAAGTTGAAAGGCAGCTGTTAGTCCGTAATATCGTTTTTCCATATCTAAACAATAACCTACCAACTCCTCTTCTAATTCAGGTGGAAAAACCGATGCTCTACCAAGTTTTGTTTTAATTAATTCTTCAATGTCTCCATCATTTTTGCAGTAGTACTCCAAAGTCGTACGAGGAACAGCAAATAACTTGGAAGCTTTTAAATATCCCAGTTGCTTACTTTTTACAGCCTCCACTGCATTCTTCATAGCTTCTGGATTCCAGTTTTTTCGTTTTCGTTTGGGAATTGTCTCTGATGAAGACATGCTGTTAAAGAAATAAATGTTGATTTCTAATTTGATTATGGAGCCGAATATTGGATATCCCATAATAGGAACTATGAGATTGCTAATATTAGGAACTCAATGTCAATAAGGTTACAATATTGATTTGGAAATCTGTTAAAACCTTTAGCTACTATAAAGCATGTAACCATTATCTAGTACACTGGTAAGCTTATGTTTTTAATTTAGACAAAATTACTCACCTGCGGATATATAAAAAACACGTTTGAACACAGGTCTAAAAATACTTGACTACCGCCAGATAACATTCTTTGACATAACCTATTTTTCCATTAAATTAATGTAACCAAATTTTTGGGGTTTGTTGCTCTACTATATATACATCTAAAAAAAATAGATGGCGCCGTAAACAACAACCAAATAAGGTTACTAAATCATATAAGGTACCGCCAACTGCGAAAACATATATCTTTTGTCTCTTTTAATTTGGGGTTCCTGTCATTAGTGTCACTAGAACTGTCAAAATAATATTCTTGTTGTCAGCAGAAGTAATTAAGGGCGTTTAAGTATTTTTGTGTTATCTACTTCGAATTCATTCTTTTTATTGTTATTGTTATATTTAAATTTGTTAGTTAATTTAAGTTGAGGTTTAATTAAAGAGGTGTTTTATAATTTGAAATGGTTAGTAGTTGTTGTGTCCTTAATTGTAGCAATACATCAAAGAAGAGAGTTAAACTTTATAGGATTCCCACAGGTATACTATGTAGAAGTAGATAGTCGGTTTACGAATAAATATATAACTTTATAGGCATCAAAAATGTATCAAAACGGGAAAAATGGCTTTGTATGTTGGGAAGATCAAATTTTTCTAATAAAGACCTGCGAGTTTGTTGCGTATGGCATTGATTACTATATCCCTTTAAAATACTAATATTGCCATATTTATTACTTTAGAAACACTTTTGTCGAAAGGATTTTTATGTGGGAATGCGGTTTAGCAAAACCAAAGATTCGAGGCTCAAACCCGATGCCTTACCCCATTTACATCTAGGTGTTCAACAGGACGCTGCATGTAATTGCAATACTGGTAGGTGCAAAACAGGCCGTTTGGACGGTAGTGCTAATAAATTGTTAGGTTTAATAATGGATAATTCGGCATTATTTAAATCGGCAAACCATCCTATACAATAATCTCTAGTGATAACATTAATTTGAGAAAATATCAATAATCGACATGGATGAAAGCAATATAATTTATAAATAATAATTATGTAAACTTTATTCATTTACTGATCAAACTTTTTACTCAATCCTGCACTGAAGAATGTAAATTAACTTTTGATGATTACTGATAATGTTCTGCTGGCTTCAGAGCTTAATTTCTCAATAGTTTTCTCTAAAACAGTTTAAAATTTGATTCCCAACGTCGCCAGCTCATAATAAAACTCCAAGAATACCTACAACTATGACCACGCACTCCTACATTTTCGAATATCAAATTGACCATTATTGCTGTTAATACTTTCACTGTAATATCTTTATCATTTCCTTTTATTTACGACCGAATAACGATGCAGTCTATAAAGCATTAATATTTTGACATCTGTCACTTTATAATTAATGAGCATTAACATTGGTAGTGCCACTACAAATTCCCTAAATTCCACTAAAAATCCACAAAAGTTTGTCTCACTCTCACTCTCACTTTCTTACAATGTTCTGTCCTTTTTAATTTGGGGGAACAAAATCTTGGAATGGAATGGCGGTACCTTTATATGTATTTAGTGACCTTACAACCAAATACAGTGACTATATACAAGACAGTGTGGCCATACGATTGTTGGCCGCCATTAACAGGCAAATTTGAGCGTAGAAATATACAGTGCCTTTCGAAATAATTGAACGTTTTTGAGTGGTCATTATTTTGGCGCTAGTTATTTTAACTAGTTGATGTTAGTTACACGTGCAGTGTTATTTTTGGACATTGACATTTCCCATTGGCGTTCGTTCGTTGTGCTTTTAAGGTGTTACATGAAGTTTACAACCGGTTTCAGTTATGCTAGTTTACAATACAGCTAAATGCCGTCTTCCTGTTCCCTGTCTCCAAACCTCCCTGTTCTGTGCTTGGTCTTCTTCCAGGTTCCTCCATGGCTCTTCTAATACCCTCATTCCACGGTTTGCGTGGTCCACCTCTTTTTTTCTTACCCGGCGGCGACCATTTAAAGATCTTCATAAGCCACGTCGTCTCCTCCATTCTCCAATTCTGTCCACAACTGATTCTGGTGCCTCCATTCTGCGTCTTATTTCCTCGTTCGTCACTCTATCTCGTCTCGATACCTTTCCGCTTTTTCGTCCATTTGAACTGTGTTCGTTTCATTTCCGCTGTTACAGTCCATACCTCACTGCCATAACGTAGCACCGACTCTACCATTACTTTACCTATTCTTTTTTTGTTTTTGTTAGAGATAGTATTGTCCCATCAAACCTTTCTACTTGTCTTACTGCGACATCTTCATTTATTAAGACTTCATATTGTGCTTTCGAGTTGACTACTAAATACTCCGTTTCCTCTAAACTTATGCTAAGGCCCCATTTATCGTAGCACCGATGTAATCTCTTTATCATATATTCCAAGTCGAACACATCTTGTGCTATTACAACAATAGCATAATTATAAATTGTCACATTTAAATACTGTGCAGAATATTAGTTTTTCAGGGCAATAGATGATAAAATTTGACCCGCTTGCGACGCTAATGAATTATTTGGCACTGACAATTTACAATTGTCAGATTTGAAAGGTTTTATTTTCTTCCATAACCAAATGAACAGGTTCTACCAACCTCTCTGAGAACAACTTAGAAGTAACTAAATATTTTGCCTGTTAATGGCGGATATTCGCGTCGACCAATAGCGGCGAAGACATCCCTATGGCCACACTGTCTTGTATATAGCCACTGTACAACCAAATACAGTGCCTTAATATAGACAGTGGCGACAATGGGGTGTCCTACTTTTGATTGGCTCCCTAGATCACGTGATTTTAGCCGCCATGTTTCGGCTAAATCACCTGCGATTCGTGTTATACTTTTGGCAGTACTGAAGTGTATTGTCAGTCTATGTCAAATTCGAGGTTAGTAGGTTAGGTTTTGCGTCAGTTTTGACACAAACTGACGCAAATCCTAACCTGCAAATCTCGAATGTTTTCAGTACTGCCAAACGTAAAACACGTATCACAGTCGACTCTGATCACAGATTTAAATGAACACCCGTTAGAAATTTGCATAAATATGGCGGCGGGGGTGTGGCTTAGTTGTATTGTCGCCACTGTCTATATAAAGGGACTGTACAACCAAATAGAGTACCTGTATATAGTAAGAGTAGAGCAAACGCGGCAACAGCATTTCATTGGTTGGATCCCTTTTGGATCCCATTAGAATTTAAAAATTTAGTTGGCACGTGTGCTTTCGATTTTTTGAATTAGTGACATTGACATTGTCAGATTTATTGCACTTTCAAAGTAAGTACATATTTCATTATCATGACCGGTTGTTGCGTGCCGAGGTGTAATAACCGTTCAGAAAATGGTATACATCCTGTAAGCATACTCAAAAATCCAGCAAACAAATTTGGTTAAACAGCATCGACAGAGAAAATTATAAATCCAAACGACCAAGAATATGTGAAAATCATTTTGGAAAGGATAAGAGGGAATTTGGAGTACGCTTTAGTTTTCATGTTAGGTAGGAAAACTAGTGTTATCTTAATTTTCTTTTTATTTCATTAATTCTTACTTTTAGGAGTTATTAGAAGTAGATAGAAGCAAGCCAGTATAAAATGTTAAGATTGAATTACTATTTGGAGTCCTACATTTAAATATTATTCAATCTATGTTCCTCAGGTCTAAATGTGAACAGCAAATGACTATAAAGATGGATTAATATCACTGTATTTACTAGTTAATAAATAAAAGTGCATTACATGGCATAAAGCACATTTAGTTTCAACTTCTTACCACGACTAAATACAAAATAATTTATAGTCAACTATAACCTATGACAGTTGTAACTAACTTCATCGGATGAATCTCTTCATTCTATTAATGTAGTAGACTGTGAAATTGTGACTAACTTCACTTCATGGATCCCTAAATGTCATCGTTTGCCCTACTCTTACTATATACAGGTACTCTACAACCAAACAGAGCCAGTAGATATAGAGAGTACCGCCATTCTTTGATCCGTGAAAATGCCGCCATCGCCGCCATTTTTGTTCCCATCAGCAATGACTGATTGAGTTATGTCTAAATTTTTACTTGAAATTGGCAAGGCTGTAAGGCTATGTCAAATTCGAGGTAATCAGGTTATGTTTTCCATCAGTTTGTGTCAAATAACAAACAAAACCTAACCTACTAACCTCGAATTTGACATAGACTTACAGTCTTGCCAATTTTAAGTAAAATTTCGGATTGCCAATAAATGTCACGTTGACGGAATTGTGTTACAAAACCTCGAAGTGACGCATATGACAAAGGAACAAACATGGCGGACGTGGCGGTACTCTCTATATCTACTGGCTCTGCAACCAAATAGAGTACCTGTATATAGTAAGAGTAGAGCAAACGCGGCAACAGCATTTCATTGGTTGGATCCCTTTTGGATCCCATTAGAATTTAAAAATTTAGTTGGCACGTGTGCTTTCGATTTTTTTAGTTAGTGACATTGAAATTGTCAGATTTATTGCACTTTCGAAGTAAGTGCATATTGCATTATCATAACCGATTGTTGCGTGCCGGGGTGTAATAACCGTTCAGAAAATGGTATACATCCTGTAAGCATACTCAAAAATCTAGCAACAAAACAAATTTGGTTAAAGAGCATCGACAGAGAAAATGATAAATCCAAACGACCAAGAATATATGAAAATCATTTTGGAAAGAGCCAGAGGCAATTTGGAGTACGCTTTAGTTTTCATGTTAGGTAGGAAAACTAGTGTCATCTTAATTTTCTTTTCATTTCATTAATCCTTACTTTTAGAAGTTATTACAAGTAGATGAAAGCAAACCAGTATAAAATGTTAAGATTGAATCACTATTTGGAGTCCTACATTTATTCAATCTATGTTCTTCAGGTCTAGATGTGAACAGCAAATGAATATAAAGTTGGCTTAATACCACTGTATTTACTAGTTAATAAATAAAAGTGCATTACATGGCATAAAGCACCTTTAGTTTTAACTTGTTACCACGACTAAATACTAAATAATTTATAGTCAACTATAACCTATGACAGTTGTAACTAACTTCACTGGATGAATCTCTCTTCATTCTATTAATGTAGTAGACTGTGAAATTGTGACTAACTTCACTTCATGGATCCCCAAATGTCATCGTTTGCCCTACTCTTACTATAGTCAAATTTATACCCATTCGGAGTCACGTGATAATCTAGTAATTTTACGTATGTCGATTCTTAAAAATGCAATTTTAGGGAAATAAATGACATTCCGTTTTGTAGGTTATCCTGACATATGCCAATTTCTAAAACAAGGTTGCTACGGGTTTATTCTCTTATATGAAATCAAACTGAATTTACAGGTTAAAGAAAACATAACATGTCGTAAAATGTAAATATAATAAAGATATGTCAGCTGCTACATTAAAAACCTGCTGCGTATAGCAAATTTTAAGTCAATTTCTGTGCATGCATATTCTGTTATAGAACATTGCCATTTGAAGCCTATTTCCTTGCACAATCTATTTAGGGAAGAAACTGAATGTGAAAAATCTCCAGATTCTTCAACCAAGCATTTTTTAGATTTTTTATGGTTACAAATTCTTTAGCTGCATACATTTTATATACAGTGTCTTGACTGCTTCGTCGACTTCCGTTTTTGCATTCTTCACTTTCTGGCTCATATTTTCGGTAAATTGTGCTCTCCGAGATATTTAACACAAGAGAAGCACGGCGAACAGCGTTGTAGGGTGAAACTGTTGATTTACTATTATTAATATTGTACTCTTCATAAAAAAAACGCATAATATTCAAATTAATTGTTGTGACTGCTCGTTATACCGCATGTCCGATGGTTTCTTTTAATTTCCAGTTTTCGGCTCAACAATTTTAGGTTTTATTACCCTTATCTCAATAACTTACACGAAAAATATAATCTGACAGATTAGAAACGTCAAATTTTTAAAATTAATTTTATGAATCGACATGCCTTTTTTTCAAATTTCTTCCATTTCATCTATTTTACTAAAGATGAACAGAGACAGACCAAAGTCACGTGACTCCGAATGGGTATAATTTTGACTATATATACAGGTACTCTACAACCAAATACAGTGGCTATATACAAGACAGTGTGGCCATAGGGATGTCTTCGCCGCTATTGGTCGACGAGCATATCCGCCATTAACAGGCAAAATATTTAGTTACTTTTAAGTTGTTCTCAAAGAGGTTGGTAGAACCTGTTCATTTGGTTATGGAAGAAAATAAAACCGTTCAAATCTGACAATTGTAAATTGTCAGTGTCAAATAATTCATTAGCGTCGCAAGCGGGCCAAATTTTATCATCTATTGCCCTGAAAAACTAATATTCTGCACAGTATTTAAATGTGACAATTTAGAATTGTGCTATTGTTGTACCTAATAGCACAAGATGAGTTCGACTTGGAATGTATGATAAAGAGATTACATCGTTGCTACGATGAATGGGGCTTTAGCATAAGTTTAGAGAAAACGGAGTATCTATTTAGTAATCAACTCGGAAGCACAATATGAAGTCTTAATAAATGAAGATGTCGCAGTAAGACAAGTAGAAAGGTTAAATACATCGGTGCTACAATACAATCGATGAAAAAGGTTTGGGAACAGAAGAGATCAAAACTCGAATAGTACAAAGTAATAAGATAATGGGATGCTTGAAATCCATTTGATGGGACAATACTATCTCTAAGAAAAACAAAAAAAGAATAGGTGAAGTAATGGTAGAGTCGATGCTATGTTATGGCAGTGAGGTATGGACTGTAACAGCGGAAATGAAACGAAGACTAAACACAGTTCAAATGGACGAAAAAGCGCAAAGATGTCGAGACGATATAGAGTGACGAACGAGGAAATAATACGCAAAATGGAGGCAACAGAATGAGTTGTGGACAGAACTGAACAGAAAGCGTTAAACTGGTTTGGTCATCTGATGAGAATGGAGGAGACGACGTGGCCTATGAAGATCTTTAAATGGTCGCCGCCGGGTAAGAAAAAAAGAGGTAGACCACACAAACCGTGGAATGAGGGTATTCGGAGAGCCATGGAAGAGAGAAAGCTGGAAGAAGACCAAGCATAGGACAGGCAGGTTTGGAGACAGGGAACAGGAAAACGGCATTTAGTTGTATTGTAAACTACCATAACTGAAACCGGTTGTAAACTTCATGCAACACCTTAAAGCACCACGAACGAACGCCAATGAAAAATGTCAAACATTCAAACATAACACTGCACGTGCAGCAAACATGAACTAGTTAAAATAACTAGCGCCAAAATAATGACTACTCAAAAAAGTTCGATTATTTCTAAAGGCACTGTATATCTCTACGCTCAAATTTGCCTGAAAATGGCCGCCAACAATCGTATGGCCACACTGTCTTGTATATAGTCACTGTACAACCAAATTCGAGAAAGCCAGGTATCCAATATTAGGAATCATCCAATATTGGGGCACTTTCCTCTACTGCTAAAAGCTGAATCTTTGTTGTTTTGCTTGCATGACTGATTGTAGAATTGGCTGAGTTTGTATTCGCGGTCGAGCGTGTGTGATAACCTGCTACATGAAAGAAATCGTCGTTCGGTTTGCTCCTCCAGTATCATGTTTTTTATTTACAACCCCCTGACCTGAGGGGCGTTATGGAATTTCTGGTAAATCGTCAGTTATTGTAAATTTATGCATCAGAACCTATCTGAATCAAAGAAAAAATAAATTAACTCGGGGCACCGAAAATATGTCCCCACACTAGATGTAAGTATAAAGCGTTTTTAATTCAATATGTGTACATTACAATAACTTTTTTTATTTGCCGTAATGTTTTACTTCTCTCTTGATGAAGCCCCATATGAAAGTGGGCGAAACGTTGAGCACTTCAATCTTAATAATGACACTGTTCAGTGTTCAATCCCGTGTTCCTTTATATTTAAGAAATAAATCTTATGTTAAGCGAAAGTTTATTTTAGAAGTAGGTATTAAACAAAAACCCCAAGAGTAATTTTTGAAATTTTCGAAACATGTTGAATGCAAAATTGAACAGATTTATAAAAAATGTCCAGAATTAATGTCAGTAGTATGTAAAAAGCAGATGGGATATAAATGTAATATCGTAGCTTCCAAGCCCAATCGATAATTCTATAAATATTCTGGTTTATTAGACTTTGGTTTTCTCAATTATGACATATGATCCGAAACTTGATCATAAAAACAGCCGACAAAAAACGGACAGATTTCTTTAAAATGTGTTGCTGGAGACGTATGCTGCAAATTCCATGGATAGCACACAGAACCAACGTATCTGTACTAAACGAAATAAAAAGCTACAATTGTCTTTCCAGTAGAATATATGTTAAGGATCATAACGGCCGCCAGCAGTTAAAGATCATGTGATCTTTAAAAAACTACCACCGTTGAGGATTATAACGGCCACCGTCCGTTAAGGATCACGTGATTTATAAATTATGTTTAATAAATTATTCTTAAAATGTATAAATTTGTATTACGAAAAATAGTGAACGACACACGGCCGATATGCAAATAACGGACTTGGTTAATTATAAACCTATAAATACAAAATTCAACCGCGTCCGTTATTTACTATATATCGACCAAATGACGTTAATAACTATTACGTAACAATTCCGGAAGGATCATTTTTACAGAATGCGTAGGTACATTTTAGGCCGATGTCTGGTAGTTCACCAAAATAGCCGCAACTACATATGTATATACTTTTGATTCTTCTTAAAATCTAGAAACGCAAATTGCTGAAGAATTTTCTCATATTTATACGTCACATTAACTCGTAATGCTGACATATCCTCATTAAATTTTGGTTATTGCACCGTGAGACGTGCGAACGTTATTTTTGTAGCCAACTTTTATCTGCTCGGGTGTCATAATGATAACATTATGAGCGTCAGTTTGAAGAACGCAAACCACACTCGCTGTCCTGTGTTAATTTTTAACTGCAGTTACGATTTTGTGATGTAATTACTTTTTTCATTTTTGCGAGCATATAAATTTTTATGCGCTTCGGATTAGGATCTGCGTTACGATCCTTAGAGCATAAATAAAACTATACTGTTTTAAAAAAGATACAATAAAGAACGTTACACCCATTTAAAATGCAGCAATGACTTCGATTTTTTAATAATATACTGTTTAGGAAGTCAAACAAGATAATTGAGTAAGTTCTGCTTAAAAAACACAAATAAGAGTTATAACCATCAACCTTCTCGAGTAGCCCTGCTAAATCTCCAAATTCGTCGCCTATTGAACATGTCCGGGGCATGATGGGACGGAAGATGTCTACTTTACCAGAACCTTCAGGAACAGATACCCTGTTGGTAAATTTCTTGCTGCTGTTGAGCAAACCATTTTCTAATTGCACCCTGCACTTCCACGTCCGAAGTGAATCGCTTTAGTAATTTTACTAATGAATATTGTGATAATAGGAGTATAATGGAACGAACACTTTCTATACTGATGCTTATCATTTCAGAAAGTTATGTGACTTTAATGCGTCTATTTGCACGTATAGCAGTTTTCAAACGCCTCACATTTTTATCAGAAGTTGTATACCAACTATTGCAACCTACCTTAGAAGGCTCACATAACTCCGACGACTAGCTCAATCTTCGGCTGCGATATGGGTATGATAAATGTGGGATTTTTGTTTACTTCACTTTCGCATAAAGGCTTTAGGTTCACTAAGAAAGAAGTATTGGGCGTCAACAACTTTATTTAATTTGTAATTTTTTTCTATATAATATTTATGTACATTCATTCATATAATTCATGGGTCATGTTAATGGTTAATTATGAGTTTAATATAATAAAGGTTTATCTACTATGGCAGTTTCTATATTATACTTTATATAGAAATATCGAATTAGAGTTCTTATCAGTTTGATTTACATTGATTTATCAATCAAGAGTTTTATAAATTCGGAAATTCGGCACCTTTAGGTAAGATAAAACTAAAGAGCCCTTTATACCCTCTTAACCTATTTGTATCTTTAACGAAGGCTGTTAAATGATTTATCAGCTAACTCAATTCACAATTCTGAAATATAAGAAATGCCCATTATTTGACAGATACCTGCGGTATAACATTAAACCCCTTTTTGACATTTACAAATATAACCTGGTTCTTCAGCCCCGTCACTGAAAAGGTAATTAAATCTTCTTATTACATTATTATGAAGCAATTGACGATAGATTAAATTTCATATGCACATTTTAAACTGGTAACTTGACATATTTTGGGTTATGAATGAACTGAATAATTTATATAATTTTCTTGCGGTTTTAGGAACCTAATTACAAATAAAGGCAATCCTATGCTGATAGGAACTGTTGCCTTGCCCATCGAGTTGAACTTTACTTAACAGGAAACAATTTCGTCACCAGACTAATGAAGCAGATTTTGACTATCCCACTGAGTCCCGACGTCCCGTGCTCAAAGATAGCAAAGAATAACAGGAGAAGCAAAAGGCGAAACCAAAGACACTTTCTATTGGGATATGTACGGATCGACCAATGTATTCACCTACCAGTTAATTCGTAACTGCTTTTTCTGTTAAGAACCTGCCAATGAATTAATTCTATTTGCCTGAGAAATCATTGCTTCTTAATATAATGTAGAATTAGATTAATTACAACCTCACAGATGAAAAGTTTCCAATTTTGTATCGTTTTAAGCTGGGAATTAGCTCCTAATTTATTTGCTACTAGACGCTATGAAGCCCCAATCTGTTTTTTATTAAAAACAGGAAGTGGTTTCCTCTTTTATTTTTAATTTGAAAATGTTCAAATTAGCCTTCTATTTGAAAAAAAAAACTAGATGAAGATTATGCAACCTGTATGTCTCCCGAGTACTTTAAGTTGTCTAACTTCCAGGTTTTGTGATAATTCAGATGTATTATATGTTAGTAGCTCGACTTTGGAATGCTACAGTTGCAACTTGAACATGTCCTGGATGAGCGAAGACGTTAGTCAACTCTCTTCCTTGTCGAAATTTTCTGCACCGCTAAACCACTACTATGCGAGAATAACTATAGTAACCATAAGCAGTTTTTATTCGCTCATGGATTTCTAGTTGTTGACGTCCTTCGGCGACAAAAAATTGAATAACAGTATGCACACTATCTTTGGACGGATTTTCTACAGTAAACGCAATTTCCTAGCTCTATAAAAATGGCCACAAAGAAACAATTGCAAAAACAATTGGCAGACACATCACTAATATGCCAATAAACAGTTTCAATAACCTCATCCACGTGCCATCATGACCAAGTCGTATTTAAGTGTTCCAAACGTGTTTCTATTGAACAATCCTCTTATATTACTTTGTACGGTGTCAAAATGACCTAACGACACCCACATGGGTTGAGTATCAAAAGACTAGTCAAGTCTGGGAAAAGGTGGCACTCTCGCCCTGAGAATGGTCAAGGAAGGACAGGCTAAAGGCCTCGGCTGGTACGCTCAGGGAGATGGACGTGGTTCAAACGGTACGTCACCGGGCAAGCGTGAGGAGGTATACATCGGGTGTTCCTAAATAAATGGGCGCCACAAGGACCAAGAAGACTCCCGTTTAACAGGACCTTGAGGGCCAAACGGAGTATGATACGGGATCTCGGCCTCACGAGCCTCGTCGTCACCGCGACAAGCGTCGTCAAACTTACCTGTGTCGCTCCAACGCCCAGTCTTCGCTGTACGTAAATCTTTACACAATAACCTTAACCTGAAAAGGGCGTGCATAGATTCGTCGTAATGATAAGGCCTTTGTTCAAATACTCGTTTATTGGTCTGACGTGTGTAGCTGGGTGATATACAAGACTACAGAGACTAAACTACACCTAAATCTGGGGCCGCAGCTGGAGAGGCGCTTTATCTCTAGTACAGAAGTGGTCATACATAAGTGGTCATAATACTTGTTAAATTTACAACCGGCCGTGAGAGGCCGACATGAACTCATAAATCCAACAGACCTTGGTCGGCCAGTACGTGAACCTTAAAGTGACAGCGGCTAAGCCACCAACGTTCGTGACCCAAGATCGATATTCAAATTAGGCCAGCGTAAATCACAGATGATTAAATAAAAACCATACCGATCAAAGTACATCAAGCTAGCAGCAACAGTATTGAAATTAGGCCGTACAAGCAACAGATGATTAATTAAAAATGATAGTGGCCAAAGTACATTAAGCTAGCGGCAACAGTATTCAAATTAGGCCGTACAATCAACAGATGATTAATTAAAAATGATAGTGGCCAAAGTACATTAAACTAGCGGCAACAGTATTCAAATTAGGCCGCACAAGCAACAGATGATTAATTAAAAATGTTAGTGACCAACATATATTCAGTTAACGGCAATAGTATTCGAATTTAGGCCATGCAAATATCAGGTAATTAATTATAAGTGATTGCGGTCAAAATACATTAAGTTAGCGGCTACAGCCTTCAAATTTAAGCCATACATATAACAGGTAATTAATCATAAATTATTGCGGTCAAAATACATTAAGTTAGCGGCCACAGTACTCAAATTTAGGCCATACAAATAACAGGTGATTAACTATAAATGATTGCGGTCAAAATACATTAAGTTAGCGGCCACAACATTCAAATTTAGGCCATACAAATAACAGGTAATTAATTATAAATGATTGCGGTCAAAATACATCAAGTTAGCGGCAACAGAATTCAAATTACATGCACACATGCTACCTTTTTGTGGAAACCCGCCTTGCGTGGGCGAAACAGCGGTTGACGGCGTGCCTACGGTAACAAACGCAGGAACGGAAGCGTGGGAGTCATGGCGGCACTTGTGGAAGATCCACCCAAGGGCAAAGACTGAATTACGTCCCCTTACGGGACGGAAAGACTGCGAGGCCAACAGTTTGGGAAGCCCTGCGGGTTTGATCCCCTGTTAGGGAAGAATGGACCTAACCTCGGCCCTACGACACTGTAGCAAATCTGACGGCCATCATGGTATGCGAGCACCAACACACACCAACGGCGAAAAAGCAGAACAACACCTCACGCTCCTTGTGGCACAACGTCCCTTTCGTGACTGACTTACGCCAAAAGAAACGCGCGCCAGCCAAAGCGTCATCACGCCACATTCAGAGTGACCAATCGCACGGCAGGTAGCCCGCCGGATAGTAACAAACCGGTCTCGGAGCGACAGGAATAAATAGATACCCTCTCATTTGCTCTTACAGGCTGAATTTTTAACTATCCTGAAAACTAACGCTGCGAAACGAAACTCAAACGGACACCTGCAGGAAACAGCATTCAAAGGATGGCCCCAAAATGTTACCAATTAGGGATAACGACGCTAAAGGGTGTTCAAAATCATTATTGCGATCTTATGCGATGAACTGTTATCCGAGTTAAATTCGAAATACAGGCGCACTTATCAATATGGTACCAAGACTGGTCGGAAAGCTTAGTTAGTTGCTAGAATTAGTAAGAAATACCAATACTAATCTTCTATTAGCGTATCCTGTATCACCGCAGAGAGAAAACCAATTTCCATCATCCTTAACAATTATTATTTCCAATTCCTTTCACAATCCCGTTACATGTAAAATTGATGAATCATGCCATTCGTCAATAACTGATCCATCCACAAGCTCCAAAATTCAATTTGGAAGCATCACAAATTGATACATCAGAACACGTTGATTTTTCTATCCGCAATAAAAAAAATTCTTAGTTATATTTTGGTCTGCACATTGGTTTGGTTGTATTATTAATAAATCCCTGAATATTTCCATATGCACAACCTGTGGTACGAATAGCATTATGGACTTTGACCTCCTCTACATCACGCCTCCATTCGTCTCTGGTCTGAGTTAGGTTGACCCAATTCCGCACCTTAAGCTTTCTTACACAATATTCTCTTTAACGTTGTCCATCGTCCACGCAGTTTTCCTGGTAGTTTACGGCCTCCTAGTGTTTGGGTCGCCGCTCTCGGCACCGCCATTTCATTGGGCATTCTCCAAACGTCACCTAACCATCTCAGTCATTATGCCTTTATCCACCCTCCCAGTGGCGGCTCTTCTTGCATTTCTCTGCTTTCGAAGTTGATCAGCTGTCTCCAAACTCCCAAGTTATCATCATATTTCGGTCCGTACATTCGCCTTAATATTTTCCTCTCGAATCGATTGAGTAACTTATGGTTTCTTTTATTTAGAGTCCACGTTTCGCAGCCATAACATACTGCTGGTCGTATCAGAGTTTTATACAGGGTGTCTCAAAAAGAATGGGACACCGATTAGTCAGAGATTCCTTAGGTTATTATAAATCGATTAAACCCAATATACCTTAGTACAAAGTCCCTCCAGTAAAACGTTACAGGGCCTTGAAGTTCAATTTTTTATTTTTTATTTTTTTGTTAATTTCCGCAAATCTAGAGATATCGATTTAAATTTTGGTATACATGCTTACTATTATGTAATGCACTAATACAAAAATTTTCATCAACTAGACTTGACTGTAAGAGGCACTTTACCTTCTTTTCAAAAATTTTTTTTGCTCTAACTTCGTTATCTGTAACTTTTTTTGAAATTTTAGGTTATTATCTGAAAGAGAATGAAAAAGAACAAAAATAATGTACACTTAGTTCTAAAGCCTAAAAGCAATCGTTTGCCGTAAAATGCCCATCAAAGGTTTTTGGTTGTCATTAAGACGTGCAATTATCAAGTAGCCATGATCACAAAAACAATGGATAATGATTGTAATCTAGTAAACAACATCAAGAAAGCAATTAATGACGTTCGTGTTATCAGTTTTTTGTCTTTTGTGCTTACGAAAATGCTGCACATAACGAACTTCGCAGCATTGGAGAATTCGTTATGTAACGGCATTTTCTTAAACATAAAAGAACAAATTCTTATGTCACTAATGTCATTAATTGATTTATAATTGTTTTTTAATAGATGACCATTGTTTTTGTGATCATGGCTACTTGATAATTGCACGTCTTAATGACAACCAAAAACCTTTGATGAGCATTTTAAGACAAACGGTTGCTTTTACGCTTATGAACTAAGAGTACATTATTTTTGTGTATTTTAATTCTCTTTCAAATAATAACCTAAAATTTCAAAAAAAAGTTACAGATAACGAAGTTAAAGCTAAAAAAAGTTTTCAAAGATAGGTAAAGTGCCTCTTACAGTTAAGTCTAGTTGATGTAAATTTTTGTATTAGTGTATTAAATAATAGTAAGCATGTATACCAAAATTTAAATTGATATCTCTACATTTGCGGAAATTAACAAAAAAAATAAAAAATTAAAAATTGAACTTCAAGGCCCTGTAACTTTTTACTGGAGGGACTTTGTACTAAGGTATATTAGGTTTAATAGATTTATTATAACCTAAGGAATCTCTGACTAATCGGTGTCCCATTCTTTTTGAGACACCCTGTATAGTAGGTATTATTTTGCATTGTCGATTCAGGAGCTTTGATCGTAATATTCCATCTATAGCGAACATAGCTCTATTGCCTGCCATTTACATGTGTTTTATTTCATTGTCTGTGTTGTTACTCTAGTCTATATAAGATCTGAGATATTTGTACCCATCTACTCGTTCGAAAGCATTTATTACCAACTTAGGCTTGAACATCATCTTGTTGCGGTAGCTTGCGTCTTGTGACCAGATACTTACTTTTCTCTTGGCTTACTGGCAGGCCTACGATTTGTCCACTGTTATCTAATTCCCCAAATGCGTTCTCTTTCGCTTAGTTTCTCCTGTCAATTAGGAAAACATCGTCCACATATGCTAACATTTGTAATTAGCGATTTTATATTGTATCTCCCGGATTTATGATTATTTAGCTCTGAAGAGTCTTTTCAACTTGGATGGTATATTTCATTTTGTTTTACAGTGTTGTGCGTTATTTATAGTAAATATACAGCTGATGAACGTCTATGTTGAATTCCCAACAGTTCTCTAGTATTTGCAGTATCGTAAATATCTCATCAGTAGTGAATCTACTGCTTCTAAGGCCCGATTGGTACTCTCCTATGAGGTTTTCTGGGATTGGGGTTATTCCTTTCTGAATGATGTGCGTGAATGCCTTATAAACAATTACTAGCATAGTTATTCTCCTGTAGTTGGAGCACTAATTTGATGCCTTTTTTATAAATACGGCATATTTTTTATTTTATTTTATTTTATTTTGGTACTTAGCCAACAGCCGTTAGGCCAATTATAGGCGTCGCTGTACATTTTATGGGGACTTCCAACCCCACTAACGACTGTCATGATGTTATTATGACATCCGGGATCAACTATTTCCGTGACAGCCGTATCACGAGGCGCCGAGAGAAGCAGCCATGGAACTCTCATTCAAGTTATGACCAGAAAGAGCGTTGCTTAACTCTACTGATCGAACGTGGACGCTTGTTCAAGCTACACCACCCGGGACTATCCACTATCCACTATCTGGGAAGTTTTTCTGTATTTCCACAAATAGCTTGTGTATTGCGTTTTCTAGATCTTCTCCTCCGGCTTGTATCAATTCTACTGGGATACCGTCAACTCCGGGTGAGTTTTTGTGTCTTAGCTTTTCCAGTGCCTCACGCACTTCCGCTAGCAAATGTTCTTCTGTTACGTTACTTTCGGCTTCTTCTTCCTGGGTTCCAGTGGCTTTGTCTTCTTCTGAGTTTCGTCATTTTGGTGTTAGTTTTCGTCTTGTCATTGGTTTGTTTCATTTCGTTTTTGTCGCATATCAGGTGTCCATCTCAGTTTCTGCATAAATTGGTTGGAAACCTCTTCTGGTATCATTCACTGTTTTGCACATGTTTCTTATGTCATTTGGTTCTTGTAGCTGTTGAATGTCTTTAATCTTTTTGCGGAAATACTCGCTTTTTCTTTTTGCATATTGTATGGACGTGCCGTCGTTATTTAGCAAATATGTTTCCATTGTTTCTTGTTCCCGTTTGAATCATTTTCATTCTGGCTTCTTGTCTTTTTGAGATTGCTTCTTTACATTCGTCATCAAGCCAGCCCTTTGCAGGCTGTTTAGTTTGTTTGTCGATGGTTTCCTCTGCTGAACTTAAGGCACGTGATAACACCTGAAGGAGTTAAGCCAGATCCCTCCAAAATTGAAGCCATAAAAAATATCTTGCCTACTACTAGGACCAAAATTTAACCATTTCTAGAACTCTTTGAATGATAAAGAAAATTTAGAAGATTAAGCAAAACTAAAAATAACTAAATTCCTTACCCACTGTCTAAAAAAGTAACACAAAATTATTCACACTCAAGGCTTCATAGACTTTTTCAAACATCGTAAAAACCTTGTAACTAATGAACCAATTTTAAAATATTCAAATTATACTAAACCTTTCGAGTTAGCTACGAACGCTTCAAAATATGTACTTGGGCAGTCCTCTCACAAGACGGAAAACCAGTCATTTACGCTTCATCTACGCTTAACGATAACAAACAGAAATATAACACGATAGAACGTAAACTATTAGCCCATGTTTGGTCAACCTTTACCTTATTCACGGATCACAGACCCCTAGTATGGCTGCGTAGTCTCAAAGAACCAAATTCTAAACCTACTAGATGAGCTTTGAGATTGGAAGAATACAATTTTGACACAAAGTACTTATCCGGAAAGACTAATAAGGTAGGTATTTATCCATTATCGATCACTGACGAAATTCTCGAAGATATCGACGAAATTATAGACAATACTAATAGGCTAGATACTCGAACCAGTAGACCCTAATTTCAGCACCATTCCCAACCGATCAGAAACACCCAATATTGATGATCTGCTTGACGTACTTATTATAAGAACACCCTCAGAAGAAAGTTAATTAGCAAATACTGTACATAAGCAAAAAAGCTCAACACCAGTAATAGATATAAGCAAAAAACCTTTGCAGCATTTTAATAAACCAATCGAATTTATTGAAGCCAACCTCTCTAGAAAAATTCAATGTACTAGATTTGACAGAAACATCCGTTACTCAGTTTTCGTAAATCTTAATAATAAACAACTTAAATTCAGTTTGTTAATTATTAATAGAGCACTGCGAACCAAACTTCCATTACTACTGTCACTTTCCCAACCATTTATTGTACCAAGCATTTTACGAATATGTAAAATCCAGTACTAATGAAAATGCACCCAAATTTCACAGTCGTATCACCAAAGTTAGATACATAACAAATCAAGACGAACGGCAAAGTTAAATAGCGAATTACAATCTTGGAAAAACCAATCATAGACAAATATCAGAAACTATCGAATATTTACAACGTAACTATTTTTGGAAGAGCATAAACATTTTTATTAATAATTTATTGTAAAAATTGCAAAACTCAAAAGTATAATCGAAACCCAATAAAACAACCCAAAACCTGGCAAACCCCAAAACGACGCCACCTCTTATAGACCCATCAGTCTCTGACCAATCATTTGCAAACTAATGGAGACAATTCTCGTAAAAAGACTAGATATTATTATAGAAGACCAGCACTTAATACCAACCCATCAGTTCGGAATCAGGAAATACCACTCCACGTTAGAGCAAGTACATAGGATAGTGGATACCATAAATGAAACCTTTGAAAAGAAACAGTACTGCTCAGCGGCATTCCTAGACGATAGCCAAGCGTTCGACAAAGTATGGCACGAAGGCCTCTTGTGCAAGCTCAAACCATCAATACCCTACGGCCTCTTCACTATACTTAAATCATTTCTTGAAGATAGATACTTCGAAGTGAAATACGGACAAAAAACATCGGGATTATTTCCAATAAAATCCAGAGCTTCTCAAGGCAGCACACTGAGTCCAATGCTATATCTACTTTTCACAACAGACTTTCCCACAGGTTTACACCCCTTTACTGCCACATTCGCCGATGATAAGGCTGTGCTGATTAAACACCAAGACCCAACAGTAGCAGCTACACTTTTACAACTAAACCTTTATGAAATCGAAAAATGAGCAAAAAAATGGAGGGTCAAAAACAAAGAAGCCATCCGTCAATATAACATTTACGAAATGTAGAGGAAATTCTCCTCCAGTCCTTCTGAACAACGCATCCTTGACCCAAGTCGAAGAAGTAAAATACCTAGAATTGCACCTAGATAAGAAATTGACCTAGAGCAGCCACGTGTGGAAGAAACGCAAGCAGCTAGGCCTTAAATTCAACAAACATTATTGGCTTCTCGGGCGTAAATCCAAGTTATCGCTCTCCAATACACTATTAGTATATAAGGTAACGTTCAAACCAATATGGACGTATGGACTTCAACTATGGGGAACAGCAGCAGATTCAACCATCCAAATAATAGAGCGGTTTTAAAACAAAGTGCTACGCTCAATATACAAGCCACATACTATGTAAGAAATGCGTATATCCTAAATGACTTAAAGATGAGTACAGTGAAAGTTGAGATCTGACAGACTATCTTTCCACCCAAATGCTTATGCAGTGAACTTGCTTGACATTAGTGATGAAACCCATAGACTATAAAGATTTAAACCCCTAGATCTTCCAAACACATTTTTGTAAAGCTCTGTCACAACCCTATACCTTAAGCATATTAGTAAGAAATTAATGAGTTGTATCAATGGAATGCCACTCCCATACCTATACCATGTCAACACTTACGCTTTACCATATAATTTGCTTATTGTATTGTATATAAATTACATATTGCATAAGCGTATAAAAAATATATTACTTTTCTACAGTTACACAAAATCCAACTCCATCTCACAACAAATTCCCTTATCGAAGGCTTTCATTCCACAGTTATAGAACATTATAAACTCTTAGGAAAAATGCCAGAGCCTGGAAAAATTCCCTATTGCATTATGTCTTACAACCATTCAATACACTCAAACTTAAAATGATCACCATTCGAAATATCATTTGGTCATACTGACGGACAAAATCCTTTTGATATAGATTACGAAAAATCCTTTTTCGAAAATTACATAATCAACCACAAAGAAAAAATAAAACGCTTACATGACGCTCTACAAAGCAAACAAATAACTACTAAAGAAACCCAAATTAAAAGACTTAGTCCAGTCACTATGTGAAAAATAAGGCCTTTGCTGAAAAGTGAACCGAAATTTTAAATTCCTATTTAAAATTCCAAAGTTACCCCCCACCACTCAAAACAGCGAGAGGGGGTAAATGTAAAAAATATGTTTAAATATGTCCTCCCATCTCCCTATCACCCCACCAAAATGTTATCAAAATATTTTAAACCGTTTTCAAGATATCGCCTTGTAACACTTAAAAAAACTCACCTAGTATAATCAAGCCAGCAACTATTTTAAGTGATCACGGATCTCATTTTCCGTCAAAATTATGGTATTCGAGGTTGCAAGAAGCGGAAATTAGGACGACCCATTCATCTATCAGAAATCCTGCATCAAATCAATCAGAACGTGTTATGAGAGAATTAGGCCGTAATTTTAGAGTTTACTGTCACCATCAACATACCACATGGGCACTACAACTTCAAAATATTGAAACACATTACAACGCAATTCCATATACAAGTACGGGTTCCTCACCTTATGAAGTACTAAAAGGAAAGAAGACATCAATGTAAGTAGTCGGTTTCCGGTTTTGAGGAACAAATGATTATCAATAACCGATATCCGTTAAGCAGGTCGCGAAAATTTAAACACACATGTAAACCAACAGAAATTACAATATATGATAAACCTCTAAGCAAATTAACTACAGTGTCCACTCCTAAAAACTAATCCTATCCCCGACACACAACAACACGTGTCAGCAAAACTAAAGTTAATTTATGAAGGGCCCTACAAGATTAAGTGTCAACCACACCCAAGCACATGTACTATTACAAAAACTATAAGTGGACGTGTCAAAGCAACTTACAATTTGAAAAATTTACGAGAATACCACACAAATTTAAGTACTAATCCGGGCGGCAGCTAATCGCGGGGGAAAGATATCCAGAAACAAAAATCGGACTAATCCAAACGAAGCTCAAGACGACGTCGCTGGCAAATAGGGTTGGTATACCGAAGTAGATGTGCTGCACCACATTCAAAGTTTGAGAGTTTAAGGATCTAGATGGCACCGACGATGGTAATACAAGGACGTAATATGTTGCACCCATGGAAAACCGAAGAGAGAAGAATAAACGAAAAAGTCCATTATAGACATAGATTATGACAATGGATACAAACATGAACAATTAATATTAAATATTTAATTTTTTTTAATTTAATGATTTGAATGTGTAGAAATGTTTACCCACTCTAAGGAAATGTTGCACGTGCAAACATATCAAAGGCTAGATTAAGTATCGACTTGCAGCTGCGACTGGGAACATATGTTAATAGGGCCCTGAACCGCATAGTTTTTTGCTTTCAGCTTAATTAATTGTTGATTATGTGGCCACATAATTCACACTTTTCTTGCAGATATTTTTGGGCATAGTCTAATTTGGGAATTCGTCACGCAGACGAAAGCCAAATCGGGATTAAAGTGCGAATTTCGACTCTGGGTGCTAGCCATCCAGATCGGGAGCACCAAAAATATTACATTACGACTGAAACTGCAGTAGAGATACTGCGATCACGATGGAAACATTGTGAACAGAATTGCCTGGAGGCTGGACAGGATTCCGTTACTTGCACTGGTTCTGTCCCTAGCGTTCTAAGCACAAGGGTGAGACTGCACCCGTGTTTTAAGACAATGTAGTCAGACCACTCAGAGGGACGATAACATTTGGTAACTACCCTGAAACGCAGCCTCACGCTTCAAAATTTTAGGCTTGGAAGGGTAGCCCCTCGATGTGAACGAATCAAACAGCAAATGCCGATTGTTTTTATTGTAAAAATAAAGTTCTATTTATACAAATATATTTGCTTAGGAACTACTAAATCAAAGTGCAAAGTATTTTAAATTTACTGTGTCGCGCTAACGTTTCATAACCTACCCCATCGCTTAAGTAAGTTTATTTCCGTGATATCTGCATTTATGTTACAGTAAACTCCGATTACTAGGTCATTCATTAAGCAAGGTTGCTGACTTGCAGTTGTGACATATAAACTTCCTGCATGTAAAATTAAATTTAAACCTGTTTAATTCGAGATTAAACATATTACCAAACTCCAGATTAAGAATGACAAAAGAAAGGAGAATGTCTCCGTACATACTCTACTTATTTTTAAACACACTGTTTCTTAAATTTTGAAATGGAATTTAAACCTGTTTACTTCGAGATTAAACACATTGTGATTGGATATTCCCGAGAGGAGATCCCCACTATTGGCTGATATTTAAGCAAATGTAAAGGGACATGAAGAGGTTAATCATTAACTCGACAGAGTCAGAAGGCACAACTGTTTGGACATCTTACTTTATCCCTAATTACGCGGTTGTCGCTACATTCGGTCGGCAGGCGATTTCATCGCTACAGCAGATCGAGGGTTGCATCCGTAATTTCTACCTTGAATTGCGTACGTGTCGCGATATTGCACTGACTAAGTTGCAGTATTGCTATTACTACACCAACAACTGAAGAGTAGCAAATTTCCCATTAGACTGTTTCCAATTAGAGAAAGGCAAAGGGAACAATTTGGTAATTCAAAATTAGTTTTAAATGCGAAAGTATAGCGTTTACTGGTTTAACAAATGTATAAAGCGTTTTTGACGTTTTATTTAATCAACGTATGTTTATAAGCCTACTTAAATAAAGAACTTGCAGTTACGAGGGTTACAAGTAAAGCTGATAATAATATGCACACAAATGTACGAAAATATGCGCATATATATTTTAATGTATTGCATATAAGAAGGTTAAGTTATTTTATTAAAACAGTACAAGGGTTTGATATGATATTAAATACCAGAAGTATTAACATACTAGCGTTCTGCACCCAAATTCGGCACGAAATAATTCATTTAATGCAATTTGTACAAGAGTGATCAATTTTGTGTGTAGAGTTAATTTTGAGGTTAGCTATCAACAAAGAAATCCACATAAAAAAGCAACTTATAAAAATTTAAAACCCTACTACTGGCTTACTTGCGTCGCCCTAAGTCGATTGACACCAAAATCAGCCAATTCGGCCCACGGGTTCGCTCTCAAAGTGGCGTCAAGCAAGCAAGCAATGAAAATTATTATGTCGGATATTTGGTAAAATAATGGAATAGAAATTAAATTCAGTTGAACAATGAAAAATAAGATACAGACGGGTTCTAACATGATTTAAATGTTACCTGAAATAGAGTGGGAGATTGATATCAAATACCTACTTATTTGAGAAATGTTATTCAATATAGCGGGTGTTAAACTAAATGTGATAATAGATTATATAGAGTGTTGAACTGTAAAAATATGCAAAAACAATATCACTACGGAGATATT
>CALNHX010011966.1:0-28378 GCA_940337035.1 Agriotes lineatus
GCTCCCTTACACTGCTTTGTAACCCTTCAGCTGCAGTATCGAATGTTGGCATAATGATATGAATACAGAACGCTGCATAACACTTTTGTAACGCTTCAAAACATCTCTCTCTCTCCGGCCCTTTCCAAGGGGGCCCTCGGGGTTCTTTTCCTTTCCAAGGAACCCTCAGGGCTCGGCCCCTCTCCAAGAGGCACTCGAAGCTCCGCCCCTCTCCTAGGGGGCCCTCGGGGCTCACCCCCTCCAGGGGGCCTTCGTGGCTCACCCCCCCCCCCCCCAGAGGAGCCCTCGGGGCTCCGTCCCTCTCCAAGGGGGTCCTCGAGGCTCCGTCCCTCTCCAAGGGAGCCGTCGAGGCATCGCCGATCTCCAAGGGGGCCCTCAGGGCTCCGTCCCTCTCCAAGGGGCTCTCGGAGCTCCGCCTCTCTCCAAGGGGGCCCTCGGGCTCCGCCCCGGTCGCAAATCGAGGCGACGCCTACGGTGAAATGCATGCAAACGCAAATGGGGACATCACGTCTACACACACGTTTGGATCGTTCTCCTTTATTTATATGATAGGAAAATTGCAGAGAATAATTTAAAGTATAAGAGCATGCAAACGAAAATTATCAATCAAAACTTAATTATTGTTATTGGGGAAAACCAGGACATGCAAATAAATGTGTTTATAAAAAAGTAGTTGATGATTTACTAGTAAATCGTATGCTATTCCTCATGCATTAAATAGTTGACAAGTAGCTTAAAAGTTGAAAGATGATGTTATTGAACATTCAACAACAAATTATGTCAATCCTCTAGTTGCAGGGATAAAACGTAATGATTCACTTTATTTTATATTTAGGTGTTTGCAGAATAGATCCAATTAACAATTGTAGTATGAAGCACTACAGGCCATAGATACTTTATTAAGCAGAATATGGGGTAAACATGTTATAACAAAGTTAGATTTAGAAAACTCATTCTGGCATTCCATTAGAGGTTGAATCTAGAAAATATACTGGTTTACGTGTAGAAGGGAAAATATTACATATTATGGTTGAATAAATATAATACGAAAATTAAATTAAAACAGTTTTAACTTAAATTTAGTTACCTTCGTTAAGAAATAAGAACAGAATTAAAAAATCAAGAAAAAAACAATTTAAAATAGAAGATCTAGTAATGATACAAAAACTATATAAGGAAAACCATAATAAAGCGATCAATAAATAACGCAATGTTTAAAAAAATATTAAAGGGATTTACTTTGAACTTCCCTCGCAAGTGTAAGTTTTGAAACCAAAAATTTGAAAAATATCGCAGGAAAAAATCTTTAATGTTTTTAAGGTGTCCACCCTGTATATGTTGGGTCCTAAATATGTCTATTTTCGTCAAAGGTAAAAACCTGAGCAGTATACAAAATATTACTTATATTTAACTAATAATTTTCAAGTTCAAGCAAAACTACACTGAAATTGATTTTTTAACGTGGTCGCCCTGTATACATATATTTGACCGGAAGTATATCGGTTTCGTGCCAGGTAGACATCTAATCAGGATGCAAAATATCGCCTTCCTCCAACAGTAGTTTTCGAGCTATACTACCAACACACGGACAGACAGACGGACGGAATTAAGCAAGCATGCTTTTCGTCATCTAAGGACCCTGAACCGTGAAGATCTGAAGAAATTTTGAAAGGTGATTTTTTCACGATTACAATAGGAGATACAGTAATGATAAAAAAACTAGAGGGAAGATATGTACTAATTGGCATATGAGAGACGTAAACAATAATTAAGTCTTTAAATAAATTCCATAATCTACTAACAAATAATATAACATTCTGCACCTAAGCACTGTATCATTATGAAATTAGTACCACCTTAACAACAGTTGTGCCTTGATTGCTGTAGTCTCAACACAACCACAGTGATCGTAAAACTTATTTAACTAGTTCAAATCATAGGGATAAACATTATTTGCCCTGAACTTTAGAGTAAACAACATATATAACTTTTAAGATTAAATATCTTTCAGTGAGGTTTGTTTCCATATCTTTTATTTGTAAATCGCATACTGCTTCAATATTTCTGCATAAATATAAGATTGCCTGGCTTGCTGTAGATCCATACATGCCTCGGGAATATTTGTAGTAGTTATTTTTAAGTGGATACGGTACTTCAACAGAGTAATGTACTTTCGTACACGTTACTTGAAAATTTCTTTGTCCGCGGGCGCTGTCTAAGAGCTTGTTGGCTCTACAAGGGCTAGACCGAGAATGCAGCCCCGTCTCAAGTGGCAACTTGCCATTTGAGCGTAAGAACTTTTCTGATTATATTGTTTCCATTATGCACTATCAAACAAAGAAAAATTGCCGCATAGACAGCTTTTCACAATTAGTATATGATATTTGGCGTCAAATCATTATAATTTTAATTTAAATGCTTAAATAACTGTGCGAAAATATCCCACACGAAGCATTGTAAAGATGAATGGTGCCTCGCTGATAAAGTTAATTTTAAAAACATTGCTAGGAATACGTTACTTAAATTGGTTTAAGTAACAATATAGAAAACAAACATTGTCTAATATTGCTGGGTATTCGAGAAGAAAGGCTATAGGAAGTACAATAGACGAAATCATTAGGATACATCCATTTCAGGGTAAACACATAGAGAAAGGCTGTCAATGGAAAAGAATCCACCCGTCAATGATAAAGCTAGAAAAAAGTTCTAAAGCAAGGAAAACATTTCAATTACTTTTACTTACTTGTCCCATGTTATATGCGTATGATAGAGATAAACCAAAAAAATTATCAAGCTATATACAGCAAAATAGGAGAAACTCTCAGCCCTCAAACTAGACCTACAAAGCGATTGAGATTTTGCAAGACGATGGCAGTCCTTGTCCCTTATATTTCATTAAACAAAATAGTCTAATAAATTTCCTAAAAACTGCCTTAGTCGTATTTTATACAGAGTCCGGCTATGAGACGGGGACGGAAGATATTTCTAAAACTATAAGGGTTACATAAAAATCGCAGGGTTCCATAACTCAGTGGTTAATCATTCTGGCTACTGATCTAAGGGCCGAGAGTTCGATCCCCGATCCCGGTGAGGTTTTAAAAAAATAAAATGCGGATAAAAACCTCTACAGAATGTCATCATTCGGAAGTGGGTTCAATGTTACTACGATGTGTAGCATATAAAAGATCCCTTGCTAGGGTTGGAACTACTTAGTCACGGAAACATTCTAAGTAGGACTCAGGTGCCTGTGCTCTGCATGCCTAGACCTTGTCCACAAGGTTAGCAAAAAGGGCATATGAAGGACTACTTGCTTGACATCAGTCTCTCCCATGGATCTATTAATGTCTCTCCACAACTAATACAACTACTACTACTACTAATACATAAAAATCGCTTATATAATGACTGTAGCTGCAAATATGGTGCAAATTACTAAAATATTTTTGATTATACAAGATGACTCAAACAAATGTCGAGAATAAAATTATTTTTTTATGGAATTACCCATATTTAGGTATCTTGAGAGTGTTGTGTTGAAGGTTGAAGTACTTATCATTTTAATATAAAGTTGTATGGATCTAACGTCAACTGTTTTAATGATATTAAGGATGTTATACAAAAACACGCTGAATTTCAGCCGTAGCTGTATCTTGCAGAGTAAAAATGAATTGAACAATTGAGGATGTTACCAAAAAATTATGTTTTTCGTAAGTTATGAAAGGGACGGCCGTGCTATTAATGCTATACAGTATGTTCAACGTATTTTTGAAAAGCCCTTTTAATAACATTTATTTTAATACCTCCTGCTTCATACCCCTTAATTTCACTATTTTCCAGAAATGTGAGTTTGAAGATAAAAAAGAATATATGATTAAGATTTTTCATTTTAAGGGATAACAAACAAACGGTGTTAAAATATTCGTTTAAACACTTTGTCCAGTGTTGAATCCAGGGGGGTGACCGGGGGGAAAATTCCGCCCCGGGCAGGACAGATTCCCTCCCGGGCACATTACCGCATGGTATTCAGGTTTTTTTAATATGTAAAAGAATGGATGGATTCGGGACGAGAGAGGCACTATTCAGTGTACAGGTCCTGATACAATGCTGTCGAGACGTTAATTTAGAGGTGTTTGCCTGCTTTTTGGATTGTGAAAAGGCCTTTGACACCGTAAACCATAACAAGTTAATAGACATACTCAAGGAACTGGGGTTAGATGGACAAGATATCCGCATCATAGCGAATTTATACTGCAATCAAACAGCCACGGTAAGAGTGAACAACGAGTTATCAGACGAGATAATGATAAAGAGAGGGGTTCGACAGGGCTGTGTTCTTTCCCCTCTGCTTTTCAACCTTTACGCAGAAAAGATATTCAGAGAAGCCCTAGATGGCAAAGACATTGGAGTAGTCGTTGGCGGTGTAGCGGTGAACAACCTTAGATATGCTGACGATACGGTACTACTAGCTACCAATATAGAAGATCTGGAAGAGCTAGTGACAAGGCTTGCAGAACACAGTATGTCCATGGGGCTTAAACTCAACGTTAAAAAGACCAAATGGTTTGCAGTAACGACCCTGTACCTGCGCAGTTAGACCTAATAGTTGGAAACGAAATTGTCGAACGTGTCAACTCTTATAAATATCTTCGTTGTCATCTAAACGATAAATGGGACATGACATCGGAAATTAGAAGTCGCATCGAACAAGCTAGGCAAGCATTTGCTAATATGAAAAAAGTTCTTACTAGCAGACATCTGAAAATTGCTCTTAGAATTAGACTGTTGCGGTGCTACGTTTTCAGTATTCTATTCTATGGAGTTGAGGCGTGGACGCTAACAGAGACCATGTGCAAGAAATTAGAGGCTTTGGAGATGTGGGCCTATCGTAGGCTAATGAAAATTTCTTGGGTTGACAGAACTACAAATGTAGAAGTTTTGCAGCGCATAAACAATCCAAGAGAAGTTTTAAACACCATAAAAAGAAGAAAATTCGAGTATTTTGGCTACATCATCCGTAACGACAAATACAGATTACTGCAGATTACAATTCAGGGGAAAATAGAGGGAAAGCGTAATCCAGGCCGTCGCAGGACATCATGGCTCAAGAACCTTCGCCAATGGTATGTACAAAGTACAACATACCTTTTCAGGAAAGCTACAGACAAAATTGAAGTCATGCAATTGATCGTCAACGCCCTAGAAGGGCAGGACACATCAAGAAGAAGAAGAAAATAATGGATGGATTGTGCTGAAATAAGTATAATACCATATAAATTTGCTTTATTGCTGTAAATTGACTAATCACTATGTATCTTTCTATTTTAATTTAAAAAATACCCCTCAGAACTTTCACCCCCTCCCCCCCCCCCCCCCCGGGAGGAACCGGTCTGAATTCAACACTGACTTTGTCTCTCTAGTCTAAACAAAACATAAAACCAAGTTTAGAAAATAAAAATGTAGTTATCGTTAATATCAAAAATAATACACGCGAAAGAAAACGAAGGGTAGGAGTAAATTAATCCAGTATCAAATGAAATCAAATTAAGGAAAAACCAAACACAAATACAGCAAACTCTTTTAAGTAATTACGTTATATGTTCAAGTATGTTTTCTTATTTTCACTGGATATTAAATCTATAGGGAGATTTTAGTAATGTAGATTTAATTAAATTAAACATCCTGTATATCTTTGTATTTTTGAAAAGTCCGTTCAATGTGTTTTCTTCTCATATTCCATTTCCTACCCCTAGATTCAATTGTTTTGAATATTTAATTTTCTCGCTTTTTCCTGTTTGGCATTTCTTGTTTTAGCAGTGGGTGGTTTTTATTTTCCACACCTGATTTTTGTTGTGCTCGGAGAGTTTCAAGTGTTTAAATTCACATTTTAATAGCTTTTGTTGGTTCCTTGAAATAAAGGGGCTTAAACTGTTTGTCATCTTCAAACTCGTATATCTGAAAAACAGTTGCATTTATAGTTATGAAGTAGGATATCAAAACAAAGCTCAAGAAAACCACTTTTCAAAATTATAAACATATATAGATGATTTCGGAGGCTTTCACGGCCATTGTCATTAAGTAACAAACAACTTCCGGAATTGGACCGTGTCATTATTGAGGTCGAAGAACTCAACGTTTTCCCACTTTCGTAGGGGGCTCATCGGGAGGAAGAGCAAAAGAGCACAGTAACGCAACGTGTAAACCACGCCAGAGGCGAGACTCTTTTGCTTTTTCTCCTGATGAAGCCCCTTACGAAAGTGGGCGAAACCTTGAGTTATACGACCTCAATAATGACACTGCCCAATCCCGGAAGTCGTTTGTTATTTAATAAACATATATACACTATTCTATTTAAACAAAAAATCGAAAATATTAAATTACCAAATATTGATCACCCCGTATAGCACTAATACCCGGAGCCACCATTTTACACTCGAAAGCTAGTCTGTGAGAAATAACAGGCCATACTCCTACTTTTACTGTGTGTAACGGTGCTTCTTTGTATACGTTAGGATTTTCCATACTCTAAATCTTGTAGTTTGAGGCATTAACATACCGCGAAAGGTGAAACCAAGCTTCATCGCTAAAAAAACTAAGGCCCAGTAAGCGATAATCACTAGTAATATAACAAGGGCGAGACATACTTACCGATAATGTTACACACGCCAAGGGTCGAGTGCTGGTTGTAATGAAAACTGTCCCTAAGTCTTGCCCGAGGGCAGTTTTCTACGAGCAACCAGCACGATGACTCTTGGCACGGGCAAAATTATCTGTAAATGTGTTGCCTGCGTTTATATTTTGAAGAGTATTACATAAAACCCGTATACGAATTATGATTTAAAATTGATCTACGTAATAACGCCAAAAAAACTTAAATTGCTCGCTTCTTGCATTTCTATTTCTAATTATGACATCATCCACGGGGTCGATAATGATCCCTAGGGCGCTTATCAGGTAATCAGTTCGGGATTGGTCGATTTTCAAAAAATGCATGGTATTCATTGGATGATATCGACTGACGCTTGTCACCTGGTTACAGCCATACACAAAATTGGAAATAAATGACATTTATAAACAACAGTTGCAACGTCCTACGCACTCTCAATCATTCTAAAACATTATTACACACATCTGGCGTTTGGATGAAAATAAATTAGAAAAAGATAGGCATGACCGAGTTGTATGTAGGTATTTCAAAACCTATTGTACAATACACGTCCGTTAGGGTCTTTACTGCCTCGCCAATATTATTCGACTCGCTCTTCGAGCTCGTCCCTGGCTATAAACTTTTCTCTGGAAGCATCAATCGAATAATTCTAGGATCCGTTTTCAAAAACTCCGTTTCGGAAATACGCCACATTAATGGACATATTCTGTTCTTTCCAATCAACCATTACAGTTGAAATCAATCTAGTCAAATGACTATGAGAACAAATTTGTTTAAAACTTTTAGGTGAATTGTATCAAAGCTACAAAAACTGTCAGAAATAAGTTGGTTGGTAATACAGCTGCCGACAAAATCTATAACACATTTCACAGTGGTTAAAGAGCGGCATTATTCATAGCCCTCTTGACCAGACAATCTTTTATAAACACTCTGTGTAAGCGGTTTTTATGTAACTCTCAATAGTTTTACAAATATCTTCCACCACCAGGCGTAGCCGAATCCCATATACTATCAAAAATTCACCAATATAAGGCCGGGCCCAAAGACCATATAATGGGTATGAATGCGGTTTCCAAAAATGGCTACATGAAAAAGAAACGTGTTGAGCTGAAATACATTTTGACGTTTGCGCCCGTGCAAATTAAATGTGAACAGTTTACAATAATGTAAAATGTGATTCATCAGCGTCTCACGTTGCTCGTAGTCAGTACCCCCAGCGCAGCTCTACTCTTTCCTACTGTTTGTCCTACTTCTGTGTCCGCAGAAGAGAATCTAAGTAGAAGGTGAACCGCATGGATATAAGAAGACAAGACGCCGCCAGCCCACTTGTTTGTGAATCCAGCTTAATTCGGAAGAGCAGGCCGAAGCATACAGCTGTCATGAAGTAGATTACCTGCGGACGTGAAGATAAACAAGAAAATAAATTGTGAGAAATTTGATAGAAATTTTTGTATTGGTACAAATGAATAAAAACCAATACCATTGTTGTTGATTTCTTTGAATAATTACAGTAAAGGGCATCAAAATGTGTAAGTGTTGCATATAAATAAGGAAAACCAAGGTAAGATTTTGGTTATAAGTGATATTTGGATCCTGAAAGTGCTTGCCAATATTAAGCATACGATATCGGTAGAAGAACAGGTGCGGGTTGTTGCAGTGTGGGGCTCATCAACAGTGTCCACGGGTGGATACAGTTAGAGATGGCTACATCGACGGGGACTGGAGGTATGCAGTTGAGTTAGCCGTTGCTTTTTTGGGTTTGGAGTGCTGCTTTCAGCTTTGCAAGATGTTAGGAGGGCACAATTGTTGATCAGAGGTCCAGAAAAAACGCTTGTATGGTATGTAGGGCTGCAGGGTGTTTGGAACATCAGAGTAAAGTTATTCAGTGGAAAAACGTAGGTACCTGTTTATATAACATGAAGAGGTTAATTGGTGAACAAATAAACAATAAATGAAAGAGTACTTACTTATTTAAACAACATTGAAAATGTGATTTATTGTAAAATATTGTCTTAGCATGTGTGAGGTTATTACTTGAATTGAAGATAGCTCTATTTCAAATTGGCATATAATGCAATTCTTATTAAACTTAATAGTATTAAATACAATATTAATGAGATACAATTACAAAGAATAAATGCATAACTCTAATCTGAATTGGAGTCGATTGTTATGCCAGAGCTAGTCAATTAAACTTGATATTTAGTTTAATTACTGAACAAAGGGGCACAATATTAACTAGTCATTTAGAATTCTAAAAAGCAAAATAAATTATTGATTTTGAATAGCAAAAGTTAACTATAAATAAATAATACAATTGCTATTCGTATCACAAAAAATTATAATACAACCACTGCGATATTAATCGATACACAGCCTTGCAAATAAAATTTAATAGCAACCTTATACTAAATTATGGTGCTGAAGAGACATTATAAAACTTTTTGAGTGTAAATAAAGAACAGAATGGTTTTCTCAAAATACTGACCTAAAAACTTTAAAATTTCAAAATCATATTTAAATGTTTTGAAAAACTATCTATACCTATTGTGAATGAAAACCTCATTCCTGCTAATTTGTTGTAATGAATCTACGTGTGTCGTACCGCAACCCTTGTATATCGTTATCGTTTTTGGTTTTGCCCTTCTTGAGGGATATAACACCATCCAGACTCTCTTGACACATCGCACACTATGCTATAGCAGCTGAATCCCTCAAAAGGTATTGTGTCATTTAGCAATAATTTTAACGAGCGCAAATATGCAGTGGAGTGGTTTCGAAAGTGTCTCCATTTTGCGCAGCGCTGTTGACAAGTTAGAAATTAAGACTTCGAATAGAAATTACAGCCTTTAAGTCAATTTTGAGTACTTACCGGCAAGCTTTAATGTTTGTAACTAGCTTAACGTTGTGAGATTCAAGTAATTACCGTCATTGCGCCATATTTGGTTGTTTACCGTCAAGATTTATTGTTGGAAAGTCGTTTAAAGGTTTCTTCCGTTTTTGATGCAGTTATATCGTTTGTCGTCAAGTTTACCGCCTGTATTTAGATTAAACATTGCGCAATTAACCTCACTAACCTTTATCGGAAATTTTCAACTCTTAACGAATATATAATCCCTTTGATGTTCACTGTTCATACTTATTTTTCTACGTTACTATAGTTTATTCTTCATTAGTTGTGCTTTTCTTTTGTAAATATTTGCTTGTGTTAATTTGTGATGTAGAGGGATTTAGTAAGCTGTTGAATCAGAAAGGTTGGGCCGTCCCTTCCACTTTCTGGATGAGCTCACCTGTGTTGTTTTCCCGCTTTAGTCAGTAAAGCCTGGCATTTAATACCTTTATTGACCATCATCTCACCCTAATTGGTATCGTTTGTAACGAACCGCCCTTCTCCCTGATGTCTAAGCCGGAGAAATTAGCCTGTTACAGAATAATTAAGGTACAATTAGGATGAGCTCTGAAATTCTGTTATGAACATGTCGTAACGACGATTTCGTTGTGTAACAAACTAGCAGCGGTGTCATAACGACCATTTCGGCCTGTAACATGCTCTGTTAATACTTAGTAACAGGTCATGAATCAAGAGTTGAATAAAAATAATTGCAACAATTGAAAGCGGCGTTAGTTGACAGTTGTTACCTATATCCGTCAAGCGTTTCAATTTGTTACTCAATGGTGATTAATTTTCTAGGTTAGGTATTGTGAATTTAAATTCAGTTAAAGTAAACATTCGATTAACTGCTTTTAGAGCCATGATTTTATACGATTACAAAAGGCCGTTAAGCATTGACCAAAGCCATGGAAATTTAGTGACAGCTTTTCGTGATATTGCTTTTTTATTATCCACTGTCAATCACTGGTTTTAAAAGTTCCGGCGAGGACGAAAGCTGTTAGAAGATAAAGCACAACCGGGAAACCTGCAGATGCAGCCAGTCCAAAAAATGTACTCCGTGTGGAAACCTCAAATTCAGGCCGATCTAAATATTAGGTATATGGGATGCAGGAAAAACTAATGATTAGATCCTTCACAGTAAACAATATTTTACATAAACATCTTTACGTCAGCAAGCTGGCTAGCCGTTGTATACCCCACGTGGTGTCTACGGAACAGAAAGAGGCTCGCGTAGACTGGCCAACATTTATGTTAACAACATTTGACGGAAGAGCATCAAAACAGGTATCATGCATCGTGACAGCTGATGAATCCTGGATATACAATTACAAACCCGAAACAAAGCAACAGTGAAGCGTTACTCACAAAAGTTGATAGTGGTATAAGCACGAGCAAGTAAATTATTGCTGCTCTTTTCCGTCGAAATAGTTCTGTAGATGTTATTCCACTGGAATAACAGTTAATTCTGAATGGTACTCTCAGGTCGCTTTACCACAGTTGCTTGAGAAATTAAAAACAGACAGTCAAAATAGTGATTCGTATTGCATATTAATCCACCACGACAACGCAACAGCCCACACTGCTGCCAGAACAATGGACTTTTTACAAGATTAGGTGTTTTAGTTAGTACCCCAGCCTTCCTATAGCCTTCACTTAGCCCCTTTCGATGTCTTTTTCCAGCTGCTTAAAAATAATAGGAGGTGAAACATGTCCAAGTGTAGATGCAGCATTATTGGAATTTCAAAGAATTTTGGAGGACCTTCCGCAAAATTAATTTTCTGACTGCTTTACTAAATGGTTTCAAAGTATAAACAAATCTATTAGTATAGGGGAAGAATAATGTGAAAAACAGTAAAATAAAGTTCTTTCAGACTGTTTGTTAACAACTAACAATTAACAGAGAAGCCCTCGTAGAGGACTTCTTGTATCTACATATTTTGCAAAATATATGTGATAAGATAAATGGCGTTAACCAGAAAAAATCTGTTAAAATCCGTGATGGAATAACGCTAATGACCTACTGTGATAAATATTAATGTTAGTAGCCGGGAAATATCATCAATAACCTCGTCTAGTGGCCAATGATGGTATAAACAACATAGGTATGGTCAAGACATTACTGTCATTCCCTGGGTAGGTACTGCCATCTATGTCAGCTGATATCTGTAGCTACAAGTTTTCGGTTTGCTTTTGATGTGTACAGCAATCTCGTGTTCTGTGAAGTTAGTACCAAATGTAAAAATAATGACTGCATCTGTAGATCAGCCAAAAAATTATGTACTTCAAAATGTCACCTAATGCTAGCCCTAAACGTCTTAAGGAGGAAAGGCCGATGTCACTGCAGTGTGGTGATGTTTCCAGCTAGGCTAACAATGTGAACCGTAACATATACATATAATGATTTTTAAATCCTATAAATATTTTATTAATTATACTGTTTAAGTATAGTGGAATAAGTATATCTAGAATTAGAAGATATAATAAACATGTGTAAAAGCTTTTTAAGTAAATATTTCCGAAAAATGCCATTAATTGATGTGGTTGGTTACATTTAAATTGCCGTGTTAGGATTTATTTACATGATTTATAAGGACACACGTGTAGGAGCGACAACATTTCAAATACTTCTACTAATGAATCGTTCCAGGCGTAATTAGTAACTTTAATATTTTATTTGCGAATATGGGATCCGGTGTCGCGTTCTAGGGAACCTGCAACTGCATTGTAAATTGCTGACATCCGTTGACGAACAGTTATTTTACGAAGAGCAGGGTTCATCTGTAATCCCCCTTTTCGTAATTGTGGAAGAGCAGAGTTCGGGAAAACTAGAGTTGACTGTGATAAATGCTGGTATTATTCGAATGCGAGAAGGGAAAGATCTGGCTTTAAGTGTCTCCCTTGTTTTAATTTAGATGAGATTGAATTCTGAACGTATTTCACATTCTGATGTATCTATATTTGACGCGTAATTGCAGCTGTCATTAATGCGCTCGAGCAGAACCAGAAAAATAAACAAAGGCAATTAATGAAGGCGATGGCTTTCGTACGAATTTGTTCCTGAATGCTTATTTCGCGTGCGACTTGGAACGTTAAGTTATAAAACGCTAAACTTCGCCAACTAACGTTGTCGTTTGCGTCTTTAAAACATAAATGTTATATCTTTGCGTGTCCGACGCTAATAAATAAAACACTAATCAGGCTGGCATTCCTTTCAGGTTATAATGACTGCTCTCAATATAGTTAAGGTTGCTATCTAACATTTCCCGGTAATTGTAGAAAGATTAGCTTGTTAATCTACTCGAGTTTGTATATGAGAGCAACAGCTAAAGTGGCAGCATTCATATACGAAGTTCATATACGAGTACAAGGTTGTTTTTACAAAACTTACAATTTTTATTTTAAACAGCGCTATATATTCTTAAACTACACTCGTTTTATTATAATGTAACTTTGATAGATAATTTTTGACGTGGATGTTTATTACTAGAAAAATTATTATAAAATTGTTAAGGCAACTTTAATACGCTACTGCTCCTATATGAAACACTCCTCAATTACACTTAAAACTGGCAAAAGGCAATTCCGTTTGCAAATATTTGACAAGCTCATGGAACAATACCTTTGCCATTTTTTTTACACAAGCACCAATATCGCTGAAGGTAATAATGAAATATTCAATAAGAACTACAACGTGGATTCATTTAGTTCAACATCCCGTTCTTTTCTAGAATTTGCCTTTACCCATGCATTACTAATTATGACTACTAGGCAAAATTAATATTTTCCAACTAAGTTTTGCATAGTTTGAAGAAGCATAGAAATGTGCACCGTTCATTATGAGTAGTTCAATATTGGCAGCTCTCGTTGTATTTCTATTATAGCTTGCAAGAATTTAACGATCTTAAATGTTAGAATTTCTTCAACTTATTTCAAGATAGTTTATTTCGAATGTTAGTTTGACGATGTACTCGCCATTACTTCAAATATAAAAGATAATATTACGTGTGATAAAAGAAAAACCAGTGAAAGATTGCGAATACTCCATTCGCAAACTCCATAGAGATAAACTAAGATATCCTAAAAAGAGTAGTTTGCTAGTTAGTCTATTAAAGACGATTTAGGTAGAACATTTCTTTTGCATATGAATAATAGTTTCCTTTATTTGATTATTTGGATTATATTAATTAACAGATTATGAGATTCTGGTCTGCAGAAACATTGGAACTGTTACAAATACACTTTCTGTCTACATTCGATATCTTTCGCAACAAGTGAATTTGTCTTATAGCATTTCTCGTAATATGCTAGCGAAAGATTTGAAAATGTTACGATATGGTCTGAGTACCGTACATGACTGTCACATGTTCTGTTCACATCTTTTTTGAATGAAGGTTGGCCATGCAAGGGTCACCAATTTAGCTATGTAAAACTACTTTTTTGTTTTTAAACAAGGTTTATATTTGAGATTATGGTATTCAAATGCATTTACATTAGAAAATATGACGAAACACCTTCAAATGCAATGTTGCCACATTTACAAGCAGAACAGAAAATAGTAAAATTGTATGCATGCATACATCCAATTGCAGTAATTTTGTAATTGAAGTTATTTTTAATTAACTACATACATGGAAGGTCTTGCAATAATTCACATTTTCAATATTTCTCCACGTGTACTATCAAAATAAGCAGTCCGTCTGGCAATAATACTATTTTGTCAAATGGCAGTAAATTTGTTGGAGGTCATACAAGTTATACAACAAAATACAAAAAACGGTTCTGTTTATGTGCAACTGAATAACGAAATTCCAAGGCCAACCTTTATTCAGAAGAGGTGTTATTGAGCAAACTTCTAATCTTACTTTCTGCTTTGCAAATTTGCGACAGGTGATTTTGATTGGTATTTATCGTTGTTGGTTGATTTGTAACCTTGTAATATTATTTTCTTGATGTTTTATGGTATTTTTTGTTTGTTGGTTCGTAATGGAGAAGGTCTAAGCATGCGAAGTAGCAGGTACTTTAGACACGGATTGCTATAGTCATATGGTAGGTCCTTCTTAGAATTTTGCCGAGACCAAAGAGTTCCAACCTTAACAAGAGATATTTTACATACTACCCATCCTCGTAACATTGGACCCACGGCTTTACATTACTTCCGAATGATGGTAGAAGGTTTCATCCGCATTATTTAATTTTTAAAAACCTACCGGGACCGATATTCGAACTCTCGAACTTTCGATCAGTAGCCAGACTGCTTACCCACAGAGCTACCGGGCCCGGCAATGTTTTATGTCGTTATTTATATTGCGACATCGTATATGTATAGTAGCATACCTATATTAATCAATTATATACGCCAGCGTTAAGTAACCTATACAATCTAATAATTTGACATCATTTGCGTAATTAAAACCTGCATTATCTCATCTTGTGTCTTTGTAATAAGCAAACCAGTAATCTGACTACGCGTGACCTCACAACAAAGAGGGATAACAAATTTAGTTCCAATTTTTTATCACTACATAATACTACAGGTCATATTCAAGTAGCGACAAGCTTCGTCTACTCTTCTCCATTTTTCGGTATGTTTTAATTCTGGCTAGCGTAGCGATCATTTTAACCCTATGTCGTGACGCCACAAGTAGACAAGCTACAGTGTTTCTTGGTTATTTAGAATGTAGTTTTTAAAATTAAACGCAAGAATTATATGAAATAATTAATTTTGTTTTGCATAGTAATAGCCTATTGATTTGTTTGAAAATACATATGTTACCATACATTAAAAAAGAGATTACAAAAATTTTGGTCTATAAGTTACTGCGACCACCAATTACTATAAATATTCACATTTTAAAAAACATTTACATGTAGCAATTAAAACATGCTTATAATTATTAGAAACGTATCTATGTACACGTTATGATGTTAGTTAATAAACCTCGTGCATTGGCTGTATACATTCAGCGGTTCAGGCTATATAAACACGTCTCCGTCGTCAGCTATTAAAATATTACTAGCTGCAGTGACTGCTGTATGTGTGATGTGTTTGAAGAGTTACAAACTTGAAACAAACAGTTCTGAAAGCCAGAAGCGTCGCAAAAGAGGTGCTGAGAGACGACTGTGTGACGTGCGTAGTCCAGACGGCAAGGTAGACTTAACTTCAAACAGAATTTGTTTTAGAACAGTTATTATGGACTGTGTGCTATTTCTTAGATTTATGTGGAATCAGGTGGGCTTTAACAATCAATTCTGCATGTATGTTATGAATTCAGTTACTGCAACATCCATGCGGTTTAAAATTTTTGACGGTAGAATACAAATCTCCGAAAAAATCACGAATTAGTGCTTTATCGTCACACTCTTTTGTGAAATTTACGAGAAAAAGATTTGCATGGTGGCAAACATTTATAGAAGTGTGTGTATAGTGTGTGAGAAAAGGCTTTCGCAAGAACCACCTGATGTGAAAACTGACAGATTCGACTTTCTGGTTCTGCAAAATTTCTTATTTCAAGTGTTTTTTTTTACCAAAAATGCTTTCTGTTAATGACAAGAAAATAACCTGAGTGAATGTAAGTGAAAAATATGTACAAATATATTTCTAATAATACTGAAACAGTTAAAGGAAATGATTAGTAATGCGCATTGCATCAATTTGCAAATTAAAAAAAACTCTCTGCAGGCGGTGAACGCGAACTCCAGCGGCCTCTGATTGCTAGCCAGAAGTAACCTTTCAGCTACGGGAACTTATGTATTATATTTGCTTACGATTGCCGTATAAAAGACGTTGTGACGACAGGAGCGATAACATAAATATGTTTATTTTCGAGAAACTTATTCATTTGCCTTATATTTCAGATCTCTAGGCATAATGTCCTGGGATTTAAAAACATCTTGCATATAAAATGGCTTTTCAGTAACAACAAACTGAGAAATATCTTTCCGCAATGGTTCAAAAATCGGACTAATTCAGATAAAGATATTCTCAGAAAATAACTTCGCTGCATTTTACGTAGCAAAAGACGTTTTTAATTAAAAGTAACGTATTTGAACTATTTATACATTTTGTAATCGTGAAAAAATCACCCTTTGTGTTTTTTCAATCTCGTATGTCGGTACTTATAGTTCAAAAACTATTTGTTGAAAGTAGTGTACGATATGTTGCCTGCTGATTATATGTCTCTCTGACTCGAAGCCATATACTTTCGGTCAAATATATACAGGGTGAGCACCTTAATTTTTTTTACTTTAATTCAAGAACTATTAGATAATAGTAATTTACTATACAAGTGTGTAAAGCTAGTCTTTAGTCACGAGTGGAGCAGAGTTAAAACGCTAGTGAGCATGTGTATCGTACAATATTTTATCTACGATAAAAGCTAGAAAACACGGTAAATATAAAAAACATATTTAAATGTAAATTATGATTACTAGCAAACGGTCGTAATTTTGCGTGGTTAAACATTTAAAACACGTTGCTACTGACGACGTGCCCAAAGAAATATTTTAAGTTGCTACTGACGACGTAAACTAATGAAAACATGTTATTAAACAGTCGTTTTATAAACTTAAAACTGCCAATTAAAAGTCAATTTTACGCACTGTCGTAGATAAAAGTAACATTTTGCACAGAAATAGGCACATTGTCGACCCCACAGACACGGTCCTACATCGGTCCTGTCGTCACCGCATCCTTTATAAGCCAGCCGTAAGCGAATATAATACGTCCATTACTATTAGAAAATATCTAGATCTAGGGATATCGAAATCTGTCTTTGTCTGTGAGGGAGTGGAAAATTAATTTATCGTTCGCCACTGATTACAAGCGTTTCCTTTTACTAATTCGATATTGTTAGCAACGTTGAGATATTTGTATCTATTTTGTAACTACATTTGCGATAGATGTTCTGTATAAACCCTTTTACAGATGTTTTTCTTTAATTATCTAATTATCTTTTCGCTCCACACAATGACATGGATATATTTATAAATTCCTCCAGAAATTTTGAATCGTCTATTATGAAATTATTTTAGTTCTGATGTAAGTCAATCTGTATATGCAATATTTAATATATTGAATATTATTTCTAATTTTATCGGTGACTAGCTTTTGCCTGCGGCTTCGCTCGTGCAGGAAACCTATCTAAGAAAGTGTTTAATATTGTTTCCCAATACAAACTTTGAAACCCCGTTTCACCACTATAGGGTTTTAATTTTGTTATGTCCACCGCCTTGGACTTAAAAATAAATGCCATTTTCGCCACCAACGTCCCGAGAAACCTCAATAACGACACCCATATGGATTTTTAGGCTTATTTACCCCATTTCACCCCCTAAAGGCTTGATTTTCGGAAAATCACGAAATACGTGTTTGCTTATTTGTTTTTAGGAGTACTCCTACGAAGTTTCAAGTCGAAATATCTATTTAATATTATTTTTCCATACAAAATTGGAACCCCCATTTTACCCCTTTAGGGGTTGAATTTCGAAATATCCTTCCTTCTTCCTTGTATACATCATAAAAAAACCTCGGTGCAAAATTTCAGCTTTCTAGGTCCAATGGTTTGAGCTGGGCGTTGACGAGTGAGTCAGGTCTTTTAGAAATATATACAGGGTTAGTCATGAGTGGGTTACTTCTGACCAAAAGTTGAATGCAACCCAAAATACAAACAACGCTTATCACTTGATACAATATTTAATATGATTAATAAATTGAATCAAAGTCCCCAACTTTCTGTTTACATGTCATTGGTGGCACTGTAAGTCTATGTCAAATTCGAGGTTAACAGGTTAGGTTTTGTGTCAGTTTGTGTCAAAGGTTACGCTAGAGTCCATTTTTTAATCCAGTTATATTTGCCTTTTCAACTGAAATTTGAATTTCCTGTAGGCAATTTGACTCTACAAATCGTTAAATAAAATGACTCGTCCTTGCCGATTCGTCGTTTTATCATTTACGGTTTGTATCGTCAAGTTTCCTGACAACCCAATTTTCGTTCGAAAGATAAAAAAAAATCCTCTCGTGTAATTACTGGTAACAATTATTAGTTTTCGTTTACAATGAATTTAGTACAGAAGCACCATACAATAAAACCTTATATAAAAAATTATTGTGTAATGCATAACCATATCGCCAGTATACTTATTCAACGACCAATGTTTTAGGTGTAGGTTAGCAAAACTCGTGCGAGCCCAAGTGCTGTGCTGTTTAATGAAATAGAAAATTAGTATGCGCAATATACTGCTACAACTACAGGGATATTGCTCGGTTTTATGAAGTAGATGCATCACGTAGTGGTGAATAATCCATGCTAACTCCAAGAGCACTCGCTTGGTTTAATGCCAGTAATAAAAGCTGTGCCCTGTCGCGTCCTCAGGAGACCTAGATTCGACCTTTCGGGCAGAAAGTTTCGGATTCCGGAATTGAGAACTCCACATACCTTCCCGTGCCCTTACTCAAATTTTATTTAAGCACTTCATAAAAGTTGTCTGTTGGCTGGCACTTTTTATGTGTCAACTGAAGCTGGTTCCCTTTACTTCTCTATAGGGGGTACGTGATCGGAAATATTATTTAGATCAGGGAAACCTGTGTAGTACTAAATCTTCCCGAAACGCATTAAAGGTGATAAGGTAATAGCTATTTACGAAAATACATTTTAGAAAACGGCGCATCTTCCAAGACGTGGATATTAATAGCAGAACAGAGGAGCAGCGCAAGTGGGGGAGCAGCTTCAAATTTTTGATCTTATCGCTTAGGTTTTAAATGACTTTTACATGATAATCTGAACAGGTAATTGGGTTATTCCAAAGAGTTATCACAAAGTTATTTAAATATATCCAAAAATTCCGTTGCTGTTTTATATTGGGGCTGATTTATCTAACGCGAATCGATGTATTGGGATCAGTAACAGGTGTATTTACAGGGAATCTTGAATAGAAATTTCTTTTAATGCTGTTTCGGAAGAACCCGAGGAGCATAAAATATTCATTCGAACCGTAAAGCGTTCTAACGTTGAAAGAAATTGGTCAAGCTTAGATTAATATTTTATGGAAACTCGTTTTAGAAGTCCTCCATCAAGCTGTGGTGGGACAATTAATTAAACGAGATTTTAAACTTTAAGCAATACTGATCAAAAGCTACTGAATACGTTATACCTCAGAAAACGAGGCTACTACTAGTAATTCATTTATATTCCTAACTCAAATTTAACTCATCAGTATGTATTAGATAACAACGAGAGTTAAGGTGCTAATTAGACGGCGAACAAAATAAGTATATAATCGTATGAATATTGTTGAAGAGTATACACAAATTTAATTCTTTTTGTCAGTGTCGTTTTATAAATACTTTTAAGATTTTATTAATTCCCTCTTAATAAAATTATTTTGATAGGAACAATATCAGTATATTCTCTTTAACCTGAATAACCTCAAATAAATAACTAAAAGTTCAAAGCTTGTGAAGCTGTGAATCAATGTTTATGAAACTTACAATTTGTCAGGTGTAGAACATTCCAAATGTAATTAAACACGATGTGGTAATATCCAATTATGCGTTATTGCAAGGTTATAATAGCGACACATATAGATAACGTAGATCATTCATAGCATACTATAGCTATATTAAATTTATTGAGTTATAACCAGCTTAATTAATAATTAATTTGAGGATTGCACACAACTAGCAAGTATAAAATTATTTCTAACATTACGGGTGGCTAACCAAATCAATTATATTGCAAAAAAACTTTATGAAGTTGCAAAATTGTTTTCTAGCCATTAATTTTGAAAATGTAATAAATTGAAAAATACGTCGGCAACGCATTATAAAATTAATAAACAGTTTACATTAAATATAAACTAACAAACTGGTGCATGAATTCATCTGGAAAATATTTTTTTTTACAGAAACGTTATTTATGAAAACGGTTGAATTTATCTATTTCTATTATTTTAAGATAATCTATGGAGGGAAATAAGATTCTCGTTAGAATTTTCCGAACTAATTATTTAAATGGTGGCTATGGTTCTCCCATTTTCAATAGTTGAAAAATTGGAAAACAAAGCCGTTTCGAATATATGCTTATAAGAAACTCTGTACACAGCGTTCAAAACATAGTTGGCTACAAGTAATTGGATAGTACGTATATTTTAGATTGCTGATTGTGTTACACCCATATTAAGCGTAAAGCGTAAAGCGAAAACAAAAATTCCCTATAATAACGCCATAGAATTTATTATTCCAAGAAATTAGCTCAAACCAAATCTCGGCTAGGGATTGTGATCATCAAAAGGTACGAAATTAATTTACCAATTAGTACAACCAATCGTGAGTCACTTAATAAGGACGCCATATTTAATCTGCAAAATCGAGCTTCGTAGAACGTATGGAGCGAGTGAGCTATGACGAAACAAACTGAAAGAAATAACAAGCGCCTAAAAATATGAAACAACCATAATTCGTTTATCCACAGCAACGTTTGGGAGACACTAACAATATCAGCGCTACACCAGAGTTACAAATTTCCAAATTAACAGTATCAATTAATTTAAACGACGCATTGACCAAAAAATTTACGCCAGGCCCACAAATCTAAAACGGGCCTAAATGAAAGAAATATTAACATAACGGTTAAATACAAAAAGTTAGTTGCACGAACAGCACACCGGAATAGATCGAGTGAAAGTATTTTTAAATGAAAGATTGCGCTTTCCGATTAACGCTCCAAGAAAACTGCGGCTTAACAAATAATGCTATTGGTAGGGCCTTGTCTAACTCAATGATTTTATATAAACATTAATTATCTTATCGATCAACCTGCACTATAACCGCCGATTAATTCGGGCAAATTAAAGCTATCAAGATATCTGCCATTCTCACTACAATTGATAATATTACATAAAATTGAAAGATTTGTGCGGTGCACAATAAGGTTATTATTAAAAATAAGTGACGAACAATCATATCTATGTTAAAAATGCAATACTCTTCAACAGTTATTGGAAAGGATTCAAAATACAATAAGTAACTGCATAAGAAATAGCATTATGCCAAGTACCAAAAAATCCTTCGTTATATATTGCGAGTATAACTTCATAGCAAACCAGAAAATTTTAAACATTTGTTGCACATTTGAGTTAAAACTACTGGAATCGTATCCGTTGTTACCTTTTAAAGTATTGTCATCAAACTATCAGTTTACCCTGTGTTTTTTATTTTTTTTTTATTTTGAATTATAGCGCATCGACTGCATAGGTCATTAGCGCTTGATACTATAAATTATTATAATAAGTGATACAATTGTATAGATTTAAGGAACTGTAATATATTGTCTGTGTTTTCTTGCTTATTTTCCAAAGCCTCTTGCATGGATTCCGGTATGTGGTACTGGGATCTCTGTGCAGTATATTTTGTACATTCCGTGATTATGTGTTTTATGGTTATTTGTTTGTTGCATGTGTCACACATTGTAGGGTTTGATCTTTGAAGAAGAAAGTTGTGGGTCAGTTGGCTATGTCCAATTCGAATTCGGGTAAGAATGACATTTTCTTTCCTGTTAAGTTGGTTATGATCATTGCTTGGTTTTACTGATCTTTTTATGTTTTGGAGTTTATTGCCTTGCTCTTCTTCCCATTGGTTTTGTCACTTTTTTAAACAATGGTCTTTGCACATACTTTTAAGATCATTCGGCATGATTATGTTGATGTTTGTAGTTTCTGGGGATTGTACTGCTTCGCGGGCTCTTCGGTCTGCAAGTTCATTACCTTTTATTCCAATATGAGATGGTATCCACACTATCACCACTGATTTGTTTTCACTATTGATTTTTGATACGAGTTGGATGATTTCTTCTATTAAAAAGTTTGTGGACGATATATCCAGTAAGGTTTTTACGGCACTGAGCGAGTCGGTAAGGATTAGAAATTTTGAAGCTTCTTTGTTTTCTTTCACGAATATCATTGCTTGTAAAATTGCAGTTACCTCTGCTGTAAATATGCTGCTTAATGAAGGTAGTTTAAACTTGAAGTGCTGGGATGGCGTTACAAAGGCAGCTCCCACTCCATCGTCCGTTTTTGAAGCGTCGGTATAAATTTTTTTAAACTGGTGGTACTTGTTACACATTTCATTAAATTCTGATTGAAATATTGTTGGGTTTGTTTCACTTTTCAGTAGAGCTGTAAGTGTTAAATCAACTGATGGCGGATGTAACACCCAGGGTGGTAGATGGCTTGGTTTTTGTTTGGGAACTTGATTAAAGTTAACTTCCACATTTGTTAATGCTTTGTTTAATCTGTGACTGAAGTTTGGGGATAATTTTGGTTTGGATTGGAAAAGCGCTTTGAAATTATGGGAGAAGATAAGATTATGAACCGGATTTTCAGGATGAGCAGAGATGTTGACAGCATAATGTAGTGTTAGTTGTTGTCTTCTAATATTTAAGGGGGGTTCTCCGGCCTCACATAAAATGCTGGAGTTTGGGCTAGTTCGGAATGCTCCTATAGACATTCTTACTGCTGCATGGTGGATTGGATCAATTAGTTTAAGCGTATGCGGTTTCGCTGATGCGTATGCAATGGCACCATAATCAATCTTTGATCGTATAATTGCTTTGTATAAATTAAGCAGTATTCTCTTATCGGCTCCCCAGTTTGTATTTGAGATAGTTTTTAGTATGTTTAGTCGTCGGTTACAATCACTTTTTAGGTATTTGAGGTGTGGTGCCCAAGAGAGTCTATTGTCAAAAATTATACCTAACATTTTTATGTTATCCACATAACTAATTATGGTGTTGTTTAGTAGTAATGATGGGCTATCTACTGATTTATGAAACCGATGGAAGTGTATACATTTTGTTTTAGATGGTGAGAATTTAAATCCAGCGTGTTCGGACCATTGCGTTATTTCGTTTATTGTGTTCTGGAGGAGGTTTCGGATTGACATTAGGTTCTTGCCTTTGACGTAAACGGTCATATCATCTGCGTAAAGTGTTGCGTTAACTGGTGGTTTAATAACGTTTACTATATCGTTCATAGCAACCAGGAAAAGAGTGGAGCTGAGGACTGATCCTTGAGGAACTCCATTGTTTTGAACAAAGGAGGAAGATTGGAGCCCATTTATTTTTACTCGAAAAGAGCGTTGTTGGAGGAAATTTGTTATAAATGCAAGGATGAATCCTTTGATGCCCCAGCCATGTAAAATCTGAACTATTCTATGTTTCCATATCATGTCATGGGCTTTCTCAAGGTCAAAGCAGATTGCGACAAGATGTTGTTTATTGGCAAAAGCTAGATTGATTTCACTCTCTAAAGTAACTATGCAGTCATTTGTTGATCGGTTTTTCCTAAAACCTCTTTGAACTGTGTTGAGAAGGTTATTATTTTCAAGATGCCACATTAACCTTCTGTTTATAATTTTTTCGAGCAATTTACACATCGTACATGTGAGGGAGATAGGACGATAATTTAATGGATTAGTCTTATCCTTTCCAGGTTTGGCTATCGGTACTATTAGCGCTTGAAGCCATTGCTTGGGAAACATCTGTTTAGTCCAAATTTGATTGTAAATTTTGAGTAGATGCGTTTTTCCACTAACGGGTAGATTTTGTAGAAATAGAAAAGGTATATTATCAGGTCCCGGACTGGAATTTTTACAATGTTTAAGGGCAAAATTAAGCTCTGTATAACTGATGTCGTTATTTATAGTGTTATCATCATCTTCATTTTCTATGGGCTTTTTCTCTTCTTCTTCCTTGTATTTTCGAAATGTATCATGGAGATTACTATTACTTGAATTTTTTTGAAATGTGCTCCCTAATAGTTCCGCTATTTCTAGTGGAGTTGATATTGTGGTGTTCTGTTTTGTCAACGTTGTTATTAGAGGTTTATAGCTTGAACCTTTAATTCTCCTTATCTTGTCCCATATCTGTGTCATAGGTGTGTTACGAGACATAGAAGATACGTAGTCACTCCATGATTTTCTTTTGCTCTGTTTGACTATCATTCTAGCTTTGGCTCTAAGCTTTTTGAACGTAATTAAGTTTTCTTGTGTTTGATGTTTTTTATATCTGTAAAATGCTTTTTTACTATTCTGCAGTGCTTCTTTACATTCTTGGTTCCACCAAGGTACTTGGCGACTACTTGCATTTGTTTGGGTTATTCCGATAGCTATTTCGGCTGCTGAGTGTAATAAGTCTGTGAATTGTAAAACGTTTTTGTCTATATCGTTGGTTATTGTTAAATTCTTTAGTTTAATTAGAAGAAGTTCCGAGTATTTTTCCCAATCGGCTTGTTTTAGTCTCCATTTTGATGTTATCGTTGTTGTTGGTTGGTTTGAGATGTCTGTTATTTTTAGTCATATAGGGAAATGATCGCTGCTGTAGAGATACGGATATACTTCCCAAATTATTATTGGGGCTATTTGAGGGCTGCAAAGGGAGAGATCTATGTTGGAAAAACTTCCAGAGGCTGTATTAAATCGAGTTGGCTCGCCGGTATTCAGGAGTACAAGTTCTGGTTCATTGATGATTGTTTCTATCATGCGACCTCTGTTATCTATGGTGTTTGATCCCCATAACGTATTTTGGGCATTGAAATCCCCTAGTAGAACGAATGGTTTCGGTAACTGGCTGATTAATTGATTTAATTCGTTATCGTCGAGAATATGGCTGTTCGGTATGTAGACATTGCAGATACAAATTTTTCTTGGTAATAAAATAGATATAGCAACGGCTTCCAAGGTTGACGTTAGAGGTATTTCTTCGCTATAGTAAGAGTTGTTAATATATGTAGCTACTCCCCCGCTCGCTTTATTGGTTTCTGCTCTGTTTTTATGAAAGCCGGTGTAGCCTCGTAATTCCGCGATAAAATTATTTTTGAAATTTGTTTCCTGTAGACAAATGACCAGTGGGTTTTCTTGTGATATTATTAAGTTTAGTTTTTCAAGGCGGGCAAAGAACCCGTTGATATTCCATTGGAGTATGAATGTTACGTATTGTGTTGTAAAATTACTTTATTAGTTATTTGTATCGTTAAACAAAAGAGTCGTCTGAGCAGATACTAGAAACTGATATCGAATCTTCTTGATCTTCTTGTTGGGCTGTTTTTATTTTTTTAATTATTCTTCAATATCTCTTAGATTCGGTAAGATATTGATTTGGTGGTTGCTTGCATAGGTATCCAATGCAAATGGTAAAAACACATTTCAGGATTTTTCCCTAATCAACCCTTAAAAGTGCGATTCTGCAGTCGGGGTGAATTATAGAACCCCTTGTATATTCTGTATTTGTTGAATTAGAGCATTCTTTTTTGGCATTTTGGTTTTGCAAATCTTTAGAAAAAGGTTTTAGGGGATTTTTTAAATTTTACCTCTAAATTGGTAAAACGGGAAAACTGGAAATGGGTAGGGGGTTAACAATATAGTTTTTTCGCTTCAGGGTCATTTCAGAATAAAACGAACTGAAAAAATTCGAAATTGTGCCCCTAAGGGGTGAAAAGGCGTAAACTGTTTAGCCTATTGAGTGAGGGTGGAGGGGGGCAATCTAGAATTCATTTAAGATTTAGAAGAAAAAATAAACATTTGTAGTCCGGGCATATTACTAGTACATATTGTTATGGTACACTAGTAGATGGATTTGGATGAAGATTAAATGTATAAATAGAATTTGGGAGATCAATGCAATCGATTTTGAAAAATTTAAAAAGAACAGGCTGTTTGAATTAAGTTTATTATTAAAAATCTAATTTGAGACAAATTAATATGAAAATGATAACTATTGAGTATTCTATAGGGGTTTTGGTATTTAGAAAGTAAATACTCGTACAGGCTTGTATCACACGTGACAAATGTAAATTCTAATGAAAAAATATGTTGAAGTTGGTAAGACTCAAATGAACTTACATTATAAATGGCATTAATAATTAAAATATGGTAGTTAGGCGAATTTGTTACGATTATTAATAATAACAAATTATAAAAATATGTACCTACGTTTTTACAATTTTGGTCTGAATAAAAATATTGAAATTTACCCTATTTTGAATGTGTTAGCCTAAAAAGGTTCAAAATAGGTCATTAATAAAATCTACGAGGTGATAATACTAGTGAAACATAAAGAATATTATTACAAATAAAGCATCAGTTATAAAATAGTATTGGAAGATGAAAGAACTAAATAGAAGCAAAAACAGTTATAAATTATAGAAGAATTCAAGATTTGGATGGAAATAGTTTATTTTAAATAATACAATTGACAAGGAGTTACATAGGTTTGAGTATTACTAAGTGCTGGTTTAGTGAAGACGTTCTGAAGACAAGAGGATCTGTTCGGGGAAGATAGCAGAGGGACGACCGGACACAACGTATTCTGTTGGTTACTGACGACAGAGGTTGGTGAAGCTTGGAGCTACGGAAGAAGGATATCAATTGAAGATAATCTGTGACAGCTAATTTGCAGTGAAGCTATCTGAAGGAGGGTGTCTATGGAAGGTAGCAGTTGCACGAGCAGAGTAGGAAGAGGTCGGCCCTGGTAGCAGCCGGGCGTCGACAAGTTGACAGCTGTTGTCAGTAAGCAGTACATCACAGCAGGGCTAACTAGGGGTCCAAGCTGCTATCATCAGGAGGATTACTATCTTGGAGGTGATAAGAGCAGTGAGAGTAGGAACAGTGCAAGGCGGGTCGTAGTCTTGTTCTATCGACGCTATAGCAAATAAAAGACAATTTAAAAAGTGCCATTAACTATAAACAAGTACTTACCGTATTATATTGAGTCAATTAGATACAAATAGAATTGAGGATTTGTTATATTTGATTGAGATTATTAATAGAACTTTGTTTGACATAAAAGGTGACAGTTAATGTCATTACACAATTGAAAGTCATTTTTAAAATAAAATTCAATTAACACGCAACTTGATAATCAAACTAACCCTGAAAGAGTCTCAAGGCGCTATAAATTTTAATAATTAAATAATATCGAAATTCGAACAAAACAATTCAAATTAAAAAAATAAGAGCAGTCACTACAATATATATATATATATATATATATATGATACACGAAGTGGTATGATCAATCATAACAAAGAAATATTTAAAACTAATAAATTTGGAAGATTACTATACTTACTATACTTAAATATTATATTTAAAATTGAAAAAAGTGTCATAAGAATAGTATCTAATAGGAATGAAGTTTTTGTTTTAAGTTAGTTACATAAATAAACTCATCGAAAAATGTACAATTAATCTTGCAATGTTATAATTTTGAGCAAATAAAACTAGAAATGTATGCATTATTTGTATAGTTGTTTGGTTATATAGAAAATCTACGAGGTACAACAAAATGAAAGTGAAATATTAATGTTATTGGACTGGACAATCTGTGAAGAGATTATCGAACACAGTGTATTACATAGAAGGAACTAGAGAACTTCTGAATTGGAGAAGATTGGATTTGTTGGTGAACGTGACGCATAATTTATTGTTGACATTGGTGGTTGTATGGAGGTAGGATCATACATCTAGAAGGAGGTTAGTAGGAGTGCTAACAGAACTGGACTGCTTCTGAGGGGATGGCTGAGTGCAGAGGACTATCTCAGGAATAAACAAGATAAGATCAGATTCATTTATAAAGCTGAAACTTACCAGGAGTCTATTGGAGTTGAAGTTGACGTTTGATGAGGGATTGAGGCCGGATTCAGCGGATTCTTGGAATTAGTTGACAGGAACAGTTTGCAGATATCACACAAGGTGAGCATCGGGATCTCTTGAGAGAGGGAACAGGGGTGTTTGGATATTTGCAGAGTGACCTTAAGAAGAGATAAGGTTT
>CALNHX010011967.1:0-28373 GCA_940337035.1 Agriotes lineatus
AGCCTACAACTTGGCTCTGTTTGCAGTGCAAAATATTTAACCAAGCCAATAAAGCACAGAGTTAAGATATTTTATGAAATTGCAATTTAAAACAATAATAAAAGTATCAAATGCATTGGTAATGAGATGCGAGAATCCGTAATTAGTCGGATAAAGGCACGCAAAAGCAAAGCATATTTCAGAGGGTTGGAATTTGAAGTTGAATAAAGTAAGATAATTAAAATGATAGGTTTGTGCATATTTAAAGCCATACCAAACGAAGTGCAAAGGCCAGTAAATGGCAAGCAATCTGAAAGGTAAATGAGATCGGAATAAAGGAAAATAGAAAAATTGCAAAGAGCAATCCTGAAATTAAGTAACGGAAAAGAAGGAAAGCGAGCAACGTGCGTAAATTGAACTCAATTTCCAGTGCATTAATAAAACAAAGTGGAAAAGCAGAGTAATTTTAAAACATTTGTGTGCGTAACGAAAGGAACAATGATAGTTCTAAGATTTATGTAATCAAATTTTACTCCATTTGTGTATTTTGCTATAAAAACTAATTTTTAATTAATAAAAATTATCGCGTTAACATAGCAACGTGATACGTTTTTGTTTTAAATAGAGAATAATTGAAAAATTATTTGAAAGCTTAAGCAAAATTGTGCCTCCATTTAATTGACGCTTTTATATAATAAACAAGTATTTTACCATATAAAAAGTGTATGGTTTTATTAACCAAGTGTTCAGCCAGCTGTGGGAACGTTTGTGTTAAGTTCCACGACAAAAAATTAAAAATTTTCAATTCGACTCCGAGTGTGTGAACGGCAGCCGATTAGCTGAAATTTTCGAGGACCGTTTCCAGCACAATTAAGCAGCTGAACTCAGAGGTCTGTACTGCAATAGGTTGGCGGGGTCTACAAGAGCACCTAGAACAACATCTGTACCTAGGGGAGCGTCTTCAGCAGAGAAAATCAACAGCGTCACCTGCTGCCAGCATCGAAGCAAGATCGACGAGAACTTTACGAGGTAGGATTATTTGTAAATCGAGGGTCAGTGTACGGGAAAGCAATTAAAATACAAGAGTAAACCTTGCTGAAGAGGTCTAACGCATTTCCAAGGGTCCAAATACTTCGGGAACTTCAAAAATCGAACGGCGTCATCAGCTTTTGCGAAATTGGCGAATTTTCAAGCACCAGAAACAGTTGAAAGTTATCGTGGGTTCTACGTCATCCTATAATAATAAAGGCGAGGTTTTTGTTGCCAAGCAGATTAATAAAATTTTTTACCTGACGCTTCCTTGCCGATAGTCACTTTTAGAATGTTCAAATAATCGATATTTTGCACAAGCAGATTTATGTGTTAAATGTCAATTTACGAGGTTGTAAATTATATGAACTAAAATCGCACATTGGAGCTACTGAATTTAAATATAGCTAATTTCTGATCCCAACTGAGAAAGGAGTTTGTGTTTTTGCCGTGAGCTAGTATACAGTATTGCAGTTAAATAAAATATTAAGGAAGCGGCATTCAACCATTTTATTTGTACCATTAATTGAGACATTTCATTTTAACTAGCCTTAAATTACTGACAGGCAAATTGTGCACAGTATAAAAATTAAACTGAGAATAGTGTGTGGTGATTTGCCATATTTTAACTTATTAATTTTGTACAAACAAGCAGACGGGCAGGTCATCGCAATATATATCTTACCACTGTATGCGCAGTAGGCTATTTTTGTAATTCCCTAATGGAACAGCAAATGAAGAAATTAACATACGGCAAATAAGTGAAACAAATAGCAACTACGCAAGCTCGAGTCCTATGAACAGTGAACTCACCTCTCCCAGAGAAAATAGTGAGTTCATAAAACTACTATGCACCAAAAAATCCTCTGGACCAGATCAAATAACCAATGACATCTTAAAACACCTTACAAAAAAATCACTAGCTTACTTGGCAACGATATTTAATTCCTGCCTGAGACTTGGATACTTTCTAAATACTTTAACGCATGCACACATAATGCCTTTTCCCAAACATGGAAAAGACAGAAACATAAACCTCAGAGCTACCGTCCGATCAGCTTATTGTCAACCATCTCAAAATTACTTGATAAAGTAATCCACAAAAGATTCGAAGCGATACTCATCGACGGAGACTTAATCCCACACCAGAAAAATGCACGCCACCACTCGCCAATTGCTAAGAATTACTGAGACAATTGAAAAACGCTTTGAAAATAAAAAGTACACCGTTATAGGTTTTCTTGTTTTAAAAAATTCATTTTATGAAGTTTGACTTGAGAGTCTTAAACACAAAATCATTCAACTTCAAATTCCGGATTATCTGATCACAATTATTACCTCTTTCCTCGAAAATCGTACTTTCGCTATAAGAGTCAATTCAATATTATCTACCGTCAGAAAAACTCAAGCTGGAGTTCCACAAGGCAGCATCCTGGGGCCATTCTTTTTAAAATATACTTCAATGATCTAAACACAACAGAAACATCGATACTGGCTACTTATGCTGACGATACTGCCGTAACAACACAGAATGAAAACCTAGAAATAGCAATAAACTAATTACAAAATGCACACGAATCTAAATGGCTTGACTCTTGGAAGCTCGAAATTAACATTCCAAAATGCCAGGTAAAAATGTTCATCCTATAGGGAATTAGGACACAATCTGACATATACATAAATCAAACCAAGCTAGAATGGAATGCAAGGGATAATGTTATTAAATATTTGGGGGTGTATCTAGACACCAGATTAGGAAGGATGAGGATACCATATCAACAAAAAGGTTAATGAGTGTTATGCAAGACTTTGACTCTTATATACTTTAATAAACAGAAAATTACAACTAGGTATTGACTGCGCCCTATTAATATATATTGAAATGATTCAGGCTGATACTTTGTTTTACCTATGAGTATATGTTTATAATTATCTCTTAGTCAATTTAAATAGCCGTATTTCTTTTTATTTGAACATTAAAAATGATTTTTACAGCTATCTCTTGAAAATCAGAGTGGATTCTTTTAATCTAGATTGCTTATTCTGAAATTTGATGTTCCAATTTTAATTATGACAATTCAAAAAAACTTCTGTCAAATGGTACGTCAAACCAACTTTGAAAATTTAATGACAAATGCCTGATCGTTACATTTGTTATATGACAATCTCAAACAGTAAGTAATTTAATAATAATAAATTGACTTTTAATATTTATTTTCTTTCAGTGATTATTTACCTTTTATTTGAACTTATCAATGCCCTCGGCATAAACCATTTTCATCCTACTCTGCTACTGATCAGAACTGCTCCACTCAAACCACGGCGAAGGCCTCCACTGACAACCAAACCACCAAAAACTGTCCAGAATCAGGAACTGACTTAACCCAGGAAAAACTAGTTTGCATAAGGAATAAGCCCATACAGCTCCCTCATAGTATGGATCCAAACCACTCTCCTGAATTACGCTACCGATCAGCACCAAGAAATCCGACCAAGGACAAGACACCAGACCTCAATTGATAAGCCTCATATACATAATTACTCGACCTCCCTGCGACTCTCCTTCCGTGTAAATAGGTCGTTGTAATCCAATTCAATTGACGCACAATGTCAAATGTAATTCCACAATAAACTTAATTCAGTATTTCTTTCTATTTATTTTCTTCTGTAGATTAGCACTGCTTTAGTTAAATATTCTCACCATATTCTTTGTCTTCCTCCATTTGGTATACTCATCTTCTTATTTTTAAAATTGCATTTTATTTTACCACGCGAATTTTGTCTTTATTGCAACCCTTTTATATTCCAAACATTTTAACTTTTTAAATCGGGTTTATTTAAAATGTTAATTAACAAAAATTAATTACCTACAGCTTTTCATTTTCAAATTTGTTATCTTAATAATTAAAACAAAGTCCTTAACGGTATTGCATATTTTCTCCATCCAACACTCTATAAAAGCTTTATTTTGATTTCTACCCATTATGTGCAATAGTCTATGTCGATTAAGTATTCGTCATTACTTTCCAGTTTCATATTTAAATATTACATTAAATTAGAATCCTTCTGTTTCTCTATCAGCCTCATATTATTAAATTATAAATTCTATTTTCTTTTCTAAATACATACCAATTATTCAAATACCCAATTCATATTCAAATTGATCCTTATAATATTTAATTACTGTAATCTTTTAATCCTATTTTAAAATTGATTTTTATACTCCTGTATCCATATCATTACAATATATACCGGGTGGTTGGTAATACCTCTGAACATTGGCAATTTACATGGCTTATCACGATTATGCATATTTCTGCTCACCATTTTTATGGAAAAAATGGTAGTGGTACTAAATTAAAGAGAAAAATTTTCCGAGTCATTTAGTATTAAAAACGTATTTGATAATGTTAATTGTGCATAAAAATATTAATTTTAAAATTTAAAGATTCCGAAATATATAAATGAGAGTAATATCTAAATTTTGTTGAGCAAAGTCAAATATTCCAATATATCAGCCGTTGCTAGGTAATTTACAATAAAACTGTCCCGGCCTAGGCAGTTATTTAGTCAAGTTTTCATTTTTAGGTTATGTATTTCTCAAATTATCTATACTTATCAGTGAATTTTTGAATAATCGAGGAAATAAAACACTTACATGAGTTTATACACAATGAGAGAATTTATTTATCATCATTACGTTACATTCATCGACACACAGGTAAAATTTAATTTAGTTTCAGTTGTTTCAAAATATTTTTACATTTATTTCTGGGTGCATTGATGTCAATTTGACATATTTGTCCTAAATACGTCAAACTGTAATTAAGGCACCCTACCTACGCCCGCCTAACTTAGAAGAATTTTTTAATGAAATTTACTTAGAAACGACGTCTTCAAGCATTTTGTTTTAAAATTATTTAATGTAATTGCTTCCAGTCAAACAAATGACCTTTAAACTGACCAATCAGCATTGATGATTTTTGTTGAAACTATAGTCAATTATAAAATTGTAGATCCTAATCATATTATTAAAGTAGAATTTAACGTATTTGCGGCATTAAAGTAAGCTAACAATTCCCTACATAAGACATGTTTTTAAAATTTATATTTACATTCAGATTTGTAATGCTTACAATTACTAATTAAACTTTTATTTTCCATTTTTACATAAATTTGATTGTGGAACACCCTTGAATATGACTCAAATTCACTGTTTGTATACCACAAAAACATAATATTAGAAAAAATTAATTTAAAAAAAAGGAATGCATTGAATGACATACACTGAACGTATGGCATCCTATAGTGTATTAAGATTCAATTTTGGACTTTATTTCCAAAAAAGCAGCACGTATACATGAGGTAATAAAAATGTGTACGAACTATTAAAAGCTACTAACCGGTAAACAATTGCTTAACAAAACGACATAAAAGAAAATTATTGAATTGATAAAAACCCCATATAAGTTTTAAAATTTGAGAACTAAAGGTTAACTACCGGATGTTCCAAAACTATCAAATAAGACTTTTTTGTTTACATCCATCTGCCGCAACTAAAAGTTGAGAAATTGTTAAACATAATTTTTTATAGATATATTATACTTTTAGGTTTCCCAATTAGTTTCATATCAAGTGTTGTTCATAATTGTTAGAATGTTATTTATCAAGATAATACAGGTTTTATGCAGGAAACAGATATCCTTCAGCCATACAAATGCAAGTGAATCTTACATCTGCTGTAGCAATAATTTATAGATTTTAACGTTTAGTCATTTTTACCAACCAATACTAAAAAATCTGTAAAAGGCTTTATACAGAACTTCCCTCGTCGACATTGTGACACTGAATAATATTAAAAATGAAATTAAGTTAGGAGTAAAAATATCTTCACGTTTCTAACAAATTAAATAAGTTTTCAAATAAAAAATACGTTGCCGGCAGTCGAATTCGAAGGGCAGGCGGATTGCGTAAGCAGTTCCAACGTTTTGTGGGATATTGCACCTACCCTTCGAATTTTTACGTCGCAGCTGTATTAAGTAACGCACTAATTTGTTGCTCCTTTTTGTATCGTACAACATTTATTCTGTATCTATTGGGGCCTATTTTTGGTAAGAATAAAGCCTGCGCTATGTACAAATTATGACTTGTATTTATTGCTAAGTTAAATAAAAAATAAACAAAATTTTATTTTTGGAGGTGCTCACCCTGCATATATTTGTCTGAAATTTTCTCGGTTTTATGCCAGGTAGGTACATAATGTGTATGCAAAATATTGTCTTCCTCCGACGAATAGTTTTTGAGTTATACCGCCAACAGACAGACAGACAGACGAAATTGAGAAAACCTGTTTTTCGTCATCTAGGGACCCTGAAATGTGAATATCTGAAGAAATGTCGAAAGGTGATTTTTTCGCGATTACAATACTTTCTTCGTCTTACAGACGAGGGAAGTAAAAACTGTTTCGTTATTCTTTCAAATAACACTTTTATTTATAGCTTGGTTAAAATAATTAGTTATACATTAGTGTCTACCTTAGTAGCCTCAAGTCAAAATTTTTCCCAGGGATGCTGCTCAACCAATGCGGTAACGTCAAAGAGGTCACCGTAAACTCTCCACAGTCCCTCAGCTCCATTCTGCATCCGCTTGTCCTTTAACCATATGTCGGCACCCTTAAAAACGTTCTCTCTGTTAGGTGTATTTTTATTACACGTCGATCTGCTTTTCGAATTTGTCATTTTCAAGGATGTTGATGTTTACAAGCATTGTTGATCAATGCACTGTTCAGTGAATTTGCTCTCGTACCTCATCGATGGCTCTTATAGGCTACTTTACTTTGTTGTCAAAAGTGGTTTATACACGTAATTTTCTAGAAATTACTCACATGCATGTTTAAGTTTTGTTTCTCGGGATGCATGCATTTAATATACTACAATGGATGCCCTCTAATGAACTGGTTTTAATTAATATTATTTGTAAGTTAGAGCAAAATCCAATATGCACAATTCACTGATTTAATATTTTACTGTGTACGGAACTTTGCCTGCTATCAAATTATTAGGCTGGTTAAAATGTGACCCGTACTTTATTTACTTGTTCAAAATAAATGGTTATATGCCCGTTTTATATTTTATTTAGCTGCAATTAATTATAAAACGCTAGCTCTCAGCAAAGCAACAACTCTTTAACTCAGTTGGGTTCCAAGTTGATTGTACATTACAAATTATCTGATACGGTCCTGTTCACCGCATGTAGTTTTAATGTACGGTAGCTAATTGTTTGCAATACTGTCAAAAAATCTACAGAATGGAGTACGTATGCAAGTCTGCGGTATTTGACGTTTAAAACCAGTGTAATTATGAAAATTCGCACGATAAATATTTAAATCTTTGCACTTTGGCGGTAATTAACAGCTTTTGTTTTAGGCATTAATTTATTTCGTGACGTCACCGTCCCTTCGTTGTTAAAAGCGACGCTACTACAGGCATTTGTTAATTCCTTCGCTTAAACTCAAAATGTATGGATGCTTCCTAATTACTTGAACTGCGTCTTCGCTGCGGCTTTGGAAGTGTTCGAATCTTCTTCAGTAAGGCCTCCTTGCACATACACCTTGATTTTCCGACCGCTAACACTGGTATTTTAGATAAATTAGGGTACCTTATAACGGCGCAACTGCTTCGGTGCTCAGAGACGACCCCTGGTGTGTTTCTACCCCTGGAACGGCTTTCCTCGTTGTTGAAGCTGCCGGTAGCACTCCTGCAGTCCTGCCCACGGTGTTGCAGTACAAACCCTTGGCTTAGGATTGTTATCTTGGCTGGACGCAGTTGTCGAAATCTCGAGCTGGATCGGCTGCCGAATCCTCGGGAACGCTCTTGAGAATTTTTTTATTTTTGGTGGCGGAAACCTTCATAAACGATACCATTCAAGCTTGGATATGCACATAATAAAAAGGTAAACTTTTTGGCTTGCAAAATGCTCATTTATTGCATTAAAAATATAATTAAAGTGGAGCACAATTTACACTCAAGCTTAATTTTAATATTCATTTGTTCTGCTCCTCCGTTATTAAAACAAATTAGAATCTATCGCAATGGTTACAATACAGACCGAAATAAGTTTGGGTTAATTTAAATACATTCTAGAAAAAACTTTGATAACATAGTTTTAAATCTTCAAATTTCTTACAAACTACATTTATTGTCTGTTTCTTACATTTAAAAATCGTTTATTTGCACCACACACACAAACACGTTATATTATTTACTCTGCTTTTCACAACCGTTCAATGCACTGATTATTTTAAGAGTTCCTTGCTTCTCAATTGCTTTCCTCATATCCTGTTGACTGCTTTTCTAATTGCTTTCTCATGTCCACCTGCCTGTTTTTTCAGATTGCTCTTTCCCAATGTATTGTTATCTTATTCTGGCTTCTTTACCTTTTTAGAATCCTCACCAATTTCACTGACTAGTTTTATTGAATTCCACGCTTCTTTTACTTGCAAATAGCAAATCTTTTTTTGACTATTAATTTCTTTCGGTTCGGCTATTCATTAAGCCTAAACCTATTATTTAATTTATTTGAAAGTTAACTGTGAAAAACAAGCTTTGCCTTTTGCGCCTTACTTGATTACTTTATCATTACTGGCATTTCTTTACCAATGCATTTTGAAATTGAAGTTTAGCATTGCAGTTATATAAAACACTTCAACTCTGTGCTTATTGAAATGTTCATTAATTTGCACTGCTAGCAGAATCGAGTCGTGGGCCTTAGACCATCACAATACATCTACAACAATAATGTATAAAGATAGTTATTAGTACATACTAAAGGTTTAATGTTTACACTAAAAATAGGATTAAGACAGAAATATTGCTTCCATTACTCAACTCTCTTTTTACTTCCCTCTTCTGAAAGACGAAGGAAGTATTGTAATCACGAAAAAATCACCTTTCGAGATTTTTTCAGATCTTCACGTTTCAAGGTCCCTAGATGATGAAAAAGGGGTTTTCTCAATTCCGTCAGTTTGTCTGTCTGTCTGTCTGTATGTTGGCGGTATAGCTCAAAAACTATTTGTCGGAGAAAGACGATATTTTGCATACATATTATATATCTACCTCGCATGAAACCGGTGCAATGTCATATAAATATATAAAGGGTGAGCACCTTAAAAAAATAAAACTTTGTTTATTTCTGTGTTAATTTTGAAATAAAAGGAAGTAATAACTTTCACATAGGTCAAACTTTACATTCTCCGAAAATAAGACTCAACCGATAAAGGATAATGTCACAAAAGAGTAAAAATGTTTCAACCATAACACCGTGCTCTTCAAGAGAGACGCGCGCCGGACTTATCTGGAAGAGACTTGGTAGCGCAGTCGGAATTTTGCTGTAGATACATCCGCTGCGGAGATGCGGTTAGGATCGAGTGATCTACAGAGCTGCAGATGCGGCGGGTTCAGCCCAAGCGGGATACATTTTTTTATTTGAAAATGTATTTAATTTATTAGAAACGTGAAGATATTTTTACTCCTAACTTAATTTGATTTTTAACATGATTTAGTGTCACAATGTCGACGAGGGAAGTTCTGGGTAAAACCTTTTACAGATTTTTAAATTTGATTTGAATACATATAAAGATCCATAGTGAATATAATTTATCTTGTTATTTATTAACCATATTGAGTGTTTAATTTAGTAAAAAAAAATTGAAGAACAGAACACAAACATCCATAAATTGGAAAATTAAAGGAAGTGTATTCGAAGTGCTCGACATTACAATGCAAGTAATTTACTGTAGAAATGCGTACTCTTTAGTCACGAGTGGGGCAGAGTTAAAACGCGATTGAGCGAGCGTTTTAAGCCCCGCGAGTGTCTAAAGACGCTTTACGCATGTGTATCGTACAATATTTTATCTAGGAGAGAATCTAAAAAACACGGTAAATATAAAAAAATATTTAAATGTAAATTAGGATTACTAGCAACCGGTAACGACGTAAACTAATTAAAACATGTTATTAAACAGTCGTTTTACAAACTTAAAACTGCCAACTAGAAGTCCATTTTATACACTGTCGTAGATAATAATATATTGTTATGGTATTGGTAGAGGGGTTTAAAATCAGATTAATAAGATTAAAGAATACCGTATTAAAAATTACAAAGATGAATTTAGATATGAAATGGATATTAAAATTATTAAAATATATTTGGAAAGGAAAGGAAATATAATTTAAAATTTAGTTAAATGAAGCTAATTAAGAAACAGTAGAATTTTAACATAATTTAATATTTGAAATGAAAAAGGGAAATTAATGGCAAATACTTTTTTGAAATATACTATTTAACATATTGGTATTAGACATATAATAAAGTGTCAATAGTGTGTTGGACTGTAAAATAATATAAGTTAGAACACTAAGGAGATTTTTATTGATTATAATATAAAAATTTGATAACGAAAATGATGTAATACAATTTGTAGAATTTGAAATTATAAAAAAACCCTTTATAAAGTTTTTAAAAACATATTTGATATATAAAAGGGTTAAAATTTGAAATAAAATTGGCGTGTTGAAAAAGAATCAAAAGTAAAATGTTAAAAGGATAGAAGATGTGCAGACTATATGAATGAAGATAAAGAATGTGGTGGGAATACCAAACTAATACAGTTATAATCTACAAAAGCAAATAAAAGTAAGGAAAAGCTGAATTGAGTTTATTGTAAAATTACATTGCATCAACTGAATTGGGTAACAAGGAATGGTTTATAAAAGAAGTGGTTTACATCTAGATCCTTAGCAAAGTGAGCGTTTTGTGGGATGGATTGGAGATTTTTCATCTGGAGGAGTTCTGATTCGACATGCTTGTCATTGAAGTGACGTTTTGTGCCTTGCATCTGATCGAGGTTCGTGATACCAGGTGGTCGGTGGCTTGAAGATTTTGGTGGGACGACGTGGATGGCGGTTGCTGCTGATGTTGCTGCTGGGAAAGGTTGGAAGGTGCTTTGTCGTGTTTAAAGGACAAGGAAGTCTTTGAGGATCCAGGTGTGTTTTTGGTGGAGTTCGTGCAGACGTTGTTGTTGGAAGTTGGGAGATCTAGGTTTTTGGATGCATTGGGCTTAGTAGAGGAGAGTGTCGAGTCCAATAACAGGTAACAGAATACAAGTATTTAAAAATAAAAGCTGAAAGAAAATAGAAACAGTGAAGTGAGTTAATTTTAATTAAGGGAGTACTTACCATTTGATATTGTGGAATGACAAAATGTAACGGGAAAGCATTCCTAATTGCTTTTTCAAAAATGGTTTGAATTGTCAGTTGACAGATGTACGAGTTGTCATAAAAATAATAAAATCAAATTTCAGAATGTAAGCAATCTAGATTATAAAGAATCCGACCTGTTTTTCAGTCAAGTGTTTCTACCGAAAATATCAGTTAATAATTTTCATAATCCAGAATTAAATAGGGCAAATGCATTAATTAAAATTAAATCTTAAAAGGAATTGATTGAGAATAAAACAAAGTAAAGGTTTAAGTCAATTACAACGTGGTAGTGTCACCGTAACATATTTGGCGCTCAAAGTGGAGCTAGCATCGTAGAATGAATGGCGCCAAAAGTGGAGCTGTCATCATAACAATATTATGTAACAAGTCGCTTTAGTTACGAGTTTTTTAGACACGAGCGGAGCGTAGCACAGCCAGTGTTTAATAAACGAGTGTCTGGACAAGTTTATATAATGTGTTACAAACTATACTTTTTTTGCGACCGCTAATTTAGACAATATAACATCACATTATTTAATTAAGATTTTGAATATTATGTTAGGTTGAATTATGCTTGACAAATGTCAAAGTTGACTGTTGAAAACTAACTTGATTTTAGTTTTGGCTGTGATTAATAAATCAAATACTGTCTGAACCTAACTTCACCCCGTGACTAAAATGCTGTTGCCAACTTCTGCCCGTGACTAAGAGGCCTTTTAGTCACAGGTTATGGATGCGTGACTACAATGTTACCCTGCGTGTCGTGTATATTAGTATGTTATATGGCATTTTAGTTACAAGGGTAGAAAAACATAATACTTAATTGTTTTCATTTTGAAAAAATTATTGGAAATATAAGACAACATACGATTTCTGTATCACGAGTCAACACTGTCTTGACTGTTGCATAACTAAAGTCTTTTAGGTCTTATTACGTGAAATTATTTTTACTTTTTAAAATGACTGATAGCAGAGCCACACAAACTTCTAACTACTGAATAGCAAAATTGTGATCCATAGACTTTTTTCAAGAAATTTGGATTTACTGAAAAATGATGACATGCCAAGGTGCAACCTTTAATGAGCAAAAATTGAGATTTCTTGAGCTAGATCATTTAGAGTATAGCTCCGATATGGCTCTCTACGACTGTTATTTATTCAGCCACAAAGAAAAACATACGAGGTCGTCACTTTCTTCTGACGAAGAACTTCAGCGGGATGTTAGGAGCTATTTTACCGATTAAGAACAAGACTTCTAGTCTAATGGACTATTGCAAATCCCGGAAAAGTGGAAAAGAGTTAGATGGTGACTATATTGAAAAATAAGAATTAATTAGTAAATAGAATAACTATTCTGTAGCCTAATAAAAAATAAAATAAAACTAGAAATATTAATTAAAGCTATTGTACATTCTTAAATAAATTTGGTGCATCAGGATTAGGTTTATTCCTTGCCAATTGCCTGAAATACCCCCCAAGCATATCAGCCGAAGACGTCATTCTTATATTCAAATTGAATTCCTTCATGGTTTTCTCAACCACAGGATACAAATGTTGAAGAACACCGTGGTCAAATGTGGGAAACAAATGATGTAAAGCGTGATCGCCAAAAGTAACCAATACTAAGAATAAATTGCCCGTCACTTCGTGTCTGTCTGAAACGGTATCAAGCTGATTTATTCCCCAATCCCTTTCATCTTCTGGCCTAAAAAGATGGAATAAGTAACGATAGTGACTATACTTGGCGCAGCGAACAAATAGAGTGACTTATGCAACCCAAATGACGTATTTCAAAGCTGACTGGATTAGTATTTTAATAATAATTACTAAAGAATCAGAGATGGTAGTCCTTATAATTAGACTTAATTGTTTGAGGTTATGAAACAAATAGAAACTTAAAAAGCATGACATTGGTTCACTTGTAATATGTAGGCAATAATGAGATTTAGAAAGAGCCAGGCCACATGCATACATATTACAAGTACACAAATGTCTTGCTTTTGAAGTTGGACCAAGTTTCTATTTGTATCATAACCTCAAACAATTATTTAATGTCAGTTGAAATTAGGTCTAATTATGAGAACCCCAATCTCTTATTATTTAGTAATTATTATTAAAATACTGATCTAGTCAGCTTTGTAATATGTCAGTTGGGTTGCATAAGCCACTCTATTTGTTCGCTGCGACAAGCATAGTACGTATTATGATACGAATTAACCTTGGTTTATCTCCATCGATGAATATGTCCGGATGGAAATGGTTACTCGTGGTACCGATTACACCAAAGCAAAAACCATAAATGTTAATTATAACCAGAAACATTCCAATGGTTGGCCAAAACGGCTGTGCACCAAATATACACATACTAATAGGCAAAAGTGCACCCAAAAAATCACTTTTTCTCATACCTCTGGTCTGCCCCAAGAAGATGGCGTGATACATTCTGCAACATTTCAAATTATAACAAAAGTTTGTTAAAACCAACTGAAATTTTACCTCATAGTAGTCATGAGTAAGAACATCGTTGGCCATATGAAAAGTGGTGTGTATAACCAAGAACCATATCTGGCCCAAGTAGATTTAGAATGGGGATAAAAGTTTAGCATAGGTTCAAAATTGAACGCTTGCAGATCTGCTACAGTATTTGTATATTCGTGATGGCTTAAGATATGGAGAATTCTTGCCTCTCTAAAAAATAAAATGGTTTGAAAACTTCTCATTTTTGCAAACAAAACTCTTACCTTGATGACAGCAGTCCAATGTCAGTATAATACATTCTAAAGTTATCCTTTTTATGATAGTAGTTATGAGCTGCAATTTCCAAAAAACAAAACAATAATCCCGATAAAACTGCAATTGTATAACTCCAAAAATAACATGCTCCAATTGCTGAAGCAAATGTCGCTACTAGCAATGCATCTGTGATTGAATTCGAAGTCCTATCATTTCCTTTAGGTACAGTTTTCAAAGCCTCTCTTACATTACGCTTCAGAGTTTTGTAAAATCCATTCTCTTCGAATGTAAATGGCGAGTTTCGTGGAGTTTTTGCCATCCTGACAAAATGCCTTTTCAAAATTTGTTCTGGCACAATGGAAATGTGATGGCTTTCGAAAGCTTCCGTTATGTCTGTTCCCTGAAACGTGTCCCATGGATTACTTACGCTAGATATATGTAAAATTAATTAGGTAACAATGTAGACATATAAATTCTTTTCTGAGTTAGTGATAAGTACATGCATACCTTAGTGGCTTCCAGCCAAAACTTTCCACCAGGATGCTTAGCGATATAATCGTTAAGATCGTACAGGTTGTCATACACCCTCCAAAGACCTTCAGCTCCATCTTGCGCTCGTTTGTCATCTAACCACATATCGCCGTTTCTAAGAGATTCGTCTCTGCTAGGTACATTTTTTACGCCTAAACTAGACCAACTCTTAGAGATACCTTTCATTTTTGCATCTATTATATCACACACGTTGAGATACAAACGTTTAAGCTTTGTAATATTGTGATACAATTATATACTAGAATTATATTGTTATCTTATCGCCTGTTTTTAGCTGTATTGCAGACATATAAACAAGACATGATTATCTGCTTTTAAGTGCTATTAAAATTTGTTTATCGCTAAAGTTGAAAATTCTAAAATTGTTGGTCATTAGCTGCATACTTAGTATGTATACATGATAATTCACTTCTTATTTTATTTTGAAATTCTGAAAGATCATAATGTGGTTTATGTATGTATCTAGGTTTGGCCGCATATCTTCAAAAATGGTGTGGTAGGTAAATCATTGTTATAACGAGTTAAACTTACTTGCAAATATTTATACAAAGTAATAATTATTTCACTGTACAACATTCGAACGGTGTTATACAATGCCAATACAAGAAATTTGATATATAGAACTCATACCCCATATTGGCCCATGGGCTGGAGATAGGGAACCAATTTAGAGTCCACAATTTCAGATGTTCTTACAAAGTGTTGGCACTTATTAATTTTGTAAATTGCGCTGCTAGCGTCATTTACTGATAAATTGCATAAAGGTTTAAATTTTGAAATATTGAAATGGAATTAAGCCCACAACTTGGATCTGTTTGCAGTACAAATATTCAACCAAATCAATAAAGCACAGAGTTAGGATATTTTATATAATTGCAATTTTAAACAGAAATAATAGGATTATGTTATTAGGAGTAAAAGTGATACTTTATGTGGTGAAGCTGAAGTTTATTTAGCCGAACGTTAGTGAGGCAAATAAAGCAGCTAAGCCACATAAAGTCACTTTTACTCCGAATAACATATACTATTTTACCCGCAAACGTATTCAGGTAAATTTCATTAATGTAAATAAAAAAAAGGATGCATCGGCCGGGAATCGAACCTAGGCCACCCGCGTGACAGGCGAGCACTGTACCCCTGCGCCAACCTCTGTTGTTCAAATAACGCGCTACTGTAATGATATATGAACATACTGAATCACCCGACCTAATAGCACAAGGCCACAACAGCTGTCACACCATAACCCACGGCGACAGATGCTCCGATCCGCTGCTTAAAGGTTTATTTAAATTAAAACTTTTTCGTACTCTTTTTGAAAATAAAAACCGGCCTACGATCTAAGTCTAAAAATTAGCAAAATTTTAAGCCATCATACAATTTAATCGGTCTAGTATCTTCGGAGGAGATAGCGAACAAACATAGAAAGAAAGAAAGAGAGCAACGATTTTGTGTGCTTATGCAGATAAAGTACGCAAAAGTGGCTATTTTATCTGCTTAGGCAGATAAAGTGACACTTTTACCTTGTAAATAAAGACACATAAGTTGTCACTTTTGTGACGTTTGCGGATAAAAATATTAAATGTATTGATAATGAAATGCGAGAAAAGGTAATTAGTCGGATAAGGGCACGCAAAGGCAAAGCATATTTCAGAGGGTTTAAATTTGGCTTTTGAATAAAGTAATATAATTAAAATGATAGGTTTGTGCACATGTAAAGCCAAACCGAACGAAAGCAATTGACACAAAAAGGTTTTTACGTGCATAAAAAGAGCGTAGTTATCAATAAAAGCAAAGGACTAGAAATTGTGAGCAAGCTAAGCGGTAAAGCAAGATGAAGGAAAACCTAGAAAATTGCAAAGAGCAATTCCTGAATGGAGGCAACAGAAAAGGAGCAAGCAACGTGACCAGTGCGGAACTCAAATATCAGTGCGTTAATAATTAAAAACATAGTTCAAAAGCAGAGCAGTAAAATTTAAAAAAAAGTTTGTGAGTGGAAAGCTATGGAACAATATTAGTTATAAGCAGAAAGACAATACTTTAGATTAAGAAAATGTTAGATTGTAATTTACCTAATCAAATTTTATTCTATTTATGGTAAATATTATCAAACCTAATTTCCAATTAATAGTAGAAGAACACCGTTTCTTAGCAACATGATGGTTTTTTGTCATTAACGAGGGAGAACAATTGAATTTTTTAATTTGAACGATGGTCGAATTTGTGCTCCACATTTCCATTAATGTTTTATATAATAAACAAGTGTTTTATAACAGAAAAAGTGGTCCAAATTATTGCCCAATTGGTGAAGTGCTTGTGCTAACGTTTGCAGCAGTTTCCGCAACGAAAAATTTACATTTTTTACAAATCTCATCTCCGGGGATTCGGGAGCCGTCCAACTGAAAATTACGATCGGGGTCATCCTCCAGGGCTGCAAGAACGTCCGAACCAACATTGGCGGGCAGGGAAGCAGCTACAACCTAAGATATTCCAGCAGAGTCACTACGACCAGCTCTGGAGCAGCAACGAAGCGAACTTCACGAGGTAAAATAGATCTAAAATTTGAGTGTCAGTGTTCGGGAAAACGTCTTAAATCCAAGATTAATCCTTGCCGAAGAGGCCTAGCGTTTTTCCAAAAGTTCAAGTACTTCGTGGTTTTAAAAAATCGAAGGGCGTCACCAGGTTTTGGGGCGAAATCGGCCAGAATCAAGCTTCATAAACAAAAGAAAGTTAACGTACATTCTACGTCATCTAAACGGCGATGTTTTATTAGTTGCCAAGCGAGAATATTCAAATAACTTACCTGACGCGTTCTCACGGTATATCACGATTTTAAACGTTCAATTTCACGCTGTACGCAAAAACCATGTTGTGTTCATCTGTCAATTTACGAGATTGTGAATTTTATCTACTAATAACGAGCAAACGAGCTACGTTGAACAAATAACCTAAAATTTGTGAATATAGTCCGTTTATGAACCCAACCCATGAGATAAGAAGTTTTGTGTGCCGAGAGCTAGCGTAATCAGAATTGCAGTTAAATAAAATAGAAAGAGGGGCATTCAACCATTTTATTTGTGCGATTAATTATTACAGTTCCATTTTAACCAGCCTTAAATTACTGACAGGCAAAGTTTGAGCACAGTATAAAAATATAAACCGAGAACTGTGCGTGTACTTGGAATTTTCCACTTCATTACAAACTGTCGCCCAACGTCGGGGAAATTTTAATTTATTCAGACTGTTCCATTCAAAAAAACAAGGGAGGATCCTTTACAATATATTCGAAAGAAAACTGCAATATTTCAATAATAATTTGCTTTTACGGGCATAGCTTTTTTGACATTTTTAATTATGCAACTGCGAAAGATGTACATTAACTATGATATCATATTGCATGATCAAAAATTATTTTCATATAGTATGGCTATGAAATATTTCCTAATTTATGAATGCAACTATAAGCCGCAGAAAAATTAAATTTCAAGTTTGACAGTTAAGTATAAGCGTAGTTGCATTCCTAAATTAGAAACTATTGAATAGCCATAGATGAAAATATTTTTTGATCGTATTTGAGTAAATTATGAATATAAACTTTATTGGAATAAATGTTTAAGGTCAAGTCTATTGAGGAATGCCGATAAAAACGATTGTAGCTTTTTGAAAAAAATGTTCGATGGCCATATTACTATACTTTAGAATAAGTACATTCGAAAAATTTTCTCAGGATGTAGTTAAAAAAACTGTCATATCCCCAAATATAAAATTCGATCAAAATCAGCTCAGCCGTTTGAATAATACTTATTGCACTGGTAAACACTAGTCACCCGCTCTTGTATAGGAATATACACAGAGTGAATCAGAACAACACCGGAAAATCCTCAAGAATGTTCCGGATATTATTTGTTGCATGAAATTAAAATGACAGGTAGGCTTTGAAACTGTTGGTTGCATTGTTTTAATTAAACGTCGAAATTTATTGTTTTCAAAGCCTACCTGTTATTTTATTTTCATACAAGAGACACGGTATAGCATTTTTCATCACCTTTAGATGGCTGTAACGTCTTAGAGGTAACTTTTGTATATAGATATTTTTTTATTTAACAGTTTATTTACAATCTGGCATAATACATGAGGCAATCAGTAATTGATATGATTAATTAAATGTCTTGTGGGATATTGCCTACATTAGCAATTGTCCTTTTTGTAGATATTCCTACAATAGCCAGTTACTTTTACTGTTGACTACTGTTAGCTACTTTAATCCGTTGGTAATTCTTTCAGAAAATTACTTTGTACACTCGGTTGCTACAGCCGGCCGCCAGCTCAGTCGGATGGAGGCGTGCAGGTTTTTAAGTTAAATTTAAGTATTCATTTTATATACAAATCTGTCTTCATTTATATGCTTTAAATTTTAAGATGAGATAGTTATCATTATTTAACATGAAAGTTAATATTACAAATATTTTTTTTTTATCAAATTTCCCGCTTATTTAATTTTTTCCATTAATATAAAAGAGATTATTTTCGCAGTGCCATTTTGGCGTTTCTTTTCGTTTTTGCCCCTAGGCGGGGCCCTAATCGGCCTATACCTTGTTACCGCCCTGTAATTTCAACACTAAACTTTCAAGCTACCTAAATATAGAAGGGCATTCTTTTAAAAAAGTGAGTTTGATTCGCCACACCTTTTTGAACTACCCCTTATAATAAAAATATTTTAGTAGTGTGCAACGCCTTCGTACCTACAACTTTAATATAAATAATGTTTTCCGTCGACCTACCTATGAAATGTGATTTTACGGACGCATTTACGTACGAAAACTGTCACTTTATTGGACACCATTAACTTTTCGTCCGCAAACACTTTTCGTCCGCAAATGCTTTTCGTCCGCATATGCTTTTCGTCCGCAAACACTTTACGGCCGCACTTTACAGCCGCAAACGCTTTTCGTCGCTTTCGTCCTCAACAACTCTTATAATTCGGACCCCACTTTAATTTTTTTTTAAAATTATGACGGTCGACGGAAAAATTTAATATGCACCTCGGACGAAAACTGCTTTTTATGGCCTTGCCTGATTGCCTGCCTCGGCTATCGCCTCGGCCAGCAATTTCAGGCATCGTCCATAAAAAGCCAGTTTTTCGGCCTAGATACATAAATAAGTATTATATGGGCTGTTTCCTAAGTACAGTCGCGGAATTAAAAATCCGGGCGAGTCTTATAGACTATAGAGGATTTTTGCAATTATAATGTAAATTGGGTATTGCTTTTCTAGGTTAGCAATTGACAATTAAACAATGCAACGTGAAATCAACAAGTTATTTAAAATTTCCCCCCAAACTGTCATAATAGCTATTTCTGGAACAAATGCTAAAAGTGGATGTTTATGCACGAGACACATGTCTCGTGCATAAACACTTTCAGCACGAGTTTGCACACAATATCTTTTCTACGGCCTTAAATCTGCTGGTATTAATCCATAAATATCGATTTAACAAAGGATTTCATTTATGACAGTTATAATTTATGTTATAGTAAAGAAATGGCCTTGACGGCGCAGGTGACTGTTTCTGCAGTCGGCAGCTGTCAAAGTGAGTTATCAAGGCAATTATAATAATACACATTTGACTTTATTCATTACATAATGCATTAATTATTTAAAAAACACTCTACCTCGAACGAAAGAATAACTAGAATAACTTTATAACCTCACTTTCTGTTTAAAATTCTAAATTCAACACCTGCTGTTTACTTTTAACACGAATAAATAAACAGCTATTTACTCAAATAAGATTTTATCTTAATTTTAAAATATTAACGTTTAAACTAAATTCAATATTTTCTAACTGCTCCATTTGTGTTTACTGCATTTTGTAAACGCCTAGGCATTGAAGAAATAAGGCAGTAGATATATTCTGGAAATAGTTCGTCACAACTTTTTTGAATTTTATCGAATAGTTCCTGTCTATTTGCTGGTCTAAAATTTGTCCAATACATTCTTTTCACTATTATCCCCAAACATTTTCTATCGGATTTATGTCGGAGCTTCTGGAAGACCATGGTAAACATATTATATTATTTTCGCGAAACCATTGAGTACTAATCCTGGACGTGTGGACGGGAGAATTATCTTGTTGGAATACGAAGTTTCTTTCGGGAAAACAATTTCAACGGAGGGCAAAAAAAATATCTTGTAGAGGCTGGACATACGAATCACTATTAAATCTTTGCTCGATGTTCTAACATACACCTGCTCCTTGTGCACATATCCAGGCCCACAAATGAAAATCTACTGCTATTATGAGATTTCTTGGTGTAAGTCTCCTCAAATCGCGAATTTTGCGGTCTATATTGAAATGGTTTTAAGCCCACAATTTGGCTCTGTTTGAAGTGCGAAAAATTTAACCAAGTCAATAAGGCACAGAGTTAAGATATTTTATATAATTGCAATTTAAACAGTAATAAAAGTATTAAATGCATTGGTAATGAGATGCAAGAGCAGTAATTAGATGGATAAAGGCACGCATAAGCAAAACATATTTTAGAGGGTTTGAATTTGACGTTTCAGTAAAGTAATATAATTAAAATGATAGGTTTGTGCATATTTAAAGCCAGACCAAACAAAATTAATTGACACAAAAGGTTTGCTATGCGCATACTGAATGAGCGTAGTTATTAATAAAAGTAAGGCTAGTGAAAAAGGCAAGCAATCTGAAAGGTAGATGAAAGCAAGATAAGGATAAAATAGAAATTGCAAAGAGCAGTCCAGAATTAGGCAACGGAAGAGAAGAAAAGCAAGTGATGTGTAAAAATTGTGAACTCGAAGACCAGTGCATTAATAAAAACAAAGTGCAAAAGCAGAGCACTGATTTCTAAAACTGGTGTGTGTAACGAGAAAGAACAATGTTAGCTATAAGCAATAAAGACAATTTTTAGAATTAAGAAAATGTTAATATTAAGGGTCATGTAATCAAATTTACTTAGTTTATGTGTATTTGTTATCAAAATTAATTTCCATTTAACATAAGCAGATCACGGTATCATAGCAACGTGATGCCTTTTTGTTGACAAAAATAGGAGAACAATTGAAATTAAATTATTGACGCTCGGGGCAAAATTTGTGCTCCCTTAATTAATATTTTATAATAAATAAAAGCGTTTTACCCAGATAAAAGGTGTTCCGTTTTATTGTCAAAGTGACCGTGCACCTGTGGGAACATTTGTGGCAAGTTCCCCGATAAAAAATTATAAATTTTTCCAATCATCTCCGAGTATGAACGGTAGCCGACACCTAAAATTTCCCAACATCGATTCATGCCTATTCAAGCAGCGGAACCCAAAGTTTAGCCTTCCAGTACATCAAAGGGGTCTGCAAGAGCAGCAGGAACAACAATTGCGGCTAAGGGAAACGTCTCCAACAACACAAATCCAACGGCGTCACCTGCTGTCAGCTTCGGCCCAAGTTCGAAGAGAAGTTACGAGGTAGGATTTCGTTTATTATTCAAGTGTTGTGGCTCTGGAAAGCTGTTGAGCTCCAAGAAGTGTGTTATTAAACATCTCAATGCGTTTTAAAAAATCTGCTGTGATATACTCACAGAACTTCCTTTTACAGTAATCTTATAATTAGTAAAAAAATTGTTTTTAGCTTTTCTACTTCTTCTTTCTTCTTTGGGTGACATCTTGTTCCTTTATAGAATACAGTTTGCATGTAAATGCCTTCACGATAACTTGAGAGATGAAGTTCTATACCTAAAGGATATCAGTCTCAGGTCTCTTAACTGCACTTAATTTTAAGTATATTATTACTATTGATACACATGTTAGATTACACTGTTTTTTCTTACTGCATTACCGTTATAACTGAGGGTGAAATTTTGCTTTATCGCAGATCTTAAACCCTTCTTTCCGAATTTTTACTATTACATTCTTATTTTTTATTTTCATATTTTTGTGATAATTTTCCACGTTGCCATTCCACCTGTTTCTTGGTCTTCCTTTTGTTCTTAGTAGGTCGAGTTGGCATTCACTGATTATTTTTGGGATTTTGGTTGTTTCCATTTTTTGGATATGACCCCACCATTGTAATCTTAAAGATTTTATGTGTCTAACGATATTACGAATTATACGTTATTGTTGGCTTTATAAGTGTAGAGTATATTTTAGTTTTGTTGACCTTCTTAAATATTTATTTTTAAAAATGTGTTTGTAAGCGTAGTACGTTTTAAATCCCTGTTTGATCCGTTTTGCTACTTCTATTGTTATCATTGTTTTTTGCTATTTCTGACCCTAGATAATTGAATCTGTTGACTTGATCAAATTTATATATTGAAACTACTAATATTTCACTTTCCTTGGAGCTTGATCTGCCAAACTGCATATATTTTGTTTTTTCTCGTTAATTAGTAATCTGTATTCCTTCGCAATATTTTCTAATTGTAGAACTTTTTCTACTAGCGTTGGTTTGGATATACTTGTAATTACTATGTCATCTGTGTAAACTGTTACATGTAATGATTTTGTTTTAATTGTTCTTGTAAGTTTCAATCTTCTTACTACTGTTTCTAGTAATATAATAAAAAGTAATGGGGATAACACATCTCCCTGTCTTACTCCATTTGTTAGCCTTATACGAGTCTGTTAATTAAGTAATGAGATTGATTTTTTTCAATCTTCTTATTCGAATAGAATTACAATTCAATATTGTCTCCCTCAAAATAACTTCCTTGGGAAGCCACACATCACCGAAGACGATTCTTCCAATCCTCATAGCAGTGCTAGAACTCGGATATTGGAATAGCCTTCAGCTGGTCGGTTACAGCCGTTTCAATGTTTTCAACTGTCCCAAAATGTTCCAGAAATCGATCCCAAAACGTCAAGGCACCTTCCCCTCCGGATGTCCTTTTGGTCCTGGGAAAGGTTTTTTGCAACCATTTCTGCGCAGATGTTTTTCATCCCCAATTCATTGGTCAAAATCTGATGAACGGTGGGGTGTGTCAAATTCAACTCTTCCCCGATCATTCTGTCAACCGACGATCTGTAAGCGCAAGATCCCGGATTGTGTCGATATTTTCATTGGTTGTTGAAGACGAAGGCCTTCCGCTACGTGGTTCATCTTCAATCGACCCTCTTCCTTCTGAAAATGCCTTAAACCACCGAAAAACCTGGGCCCTTGACAAAACACTGCCTCCGTAGGTCTGCTGAAGTTTTGCAAACGTTTCCGTTGCACTGTGACCAAGTCTGAAGCAAAACCTGATAGCACACTGTTACTCGAAATTGATGTCACTCATTTTTAGAACGCACTAGAAAAAACTATTTCATGAAAAAATTCGCTACGGACAACCAAATGACTCGAGTGAGTTCAAACTCGTGCTGAAGGCGTATCACATGTTCACTTACCACCCCTCCAAGTCCCACATTGCCAGTGTTGCCAGATCGAACGATACGTTGCCAGTCTCATCACTTAATTTACATACCTCGTATCATTGGTGGTTCCTGCCGGTGTTACTAGGGTGTCTTAAAAAGAATTACATCTAGTATGCTTTGAATTTCCCATAATGCAATCTAAAATTTTATTTGAAATTGGCAAAACTGTAAGTCTATGTCAAATTCGAAATTAGCAGGTTATGTTTTGCGTCAGTTTGTGTCAAAAATGACGCAAAACCTAACCTGCTAACCACGAATTTGACATAGACTTACAGTCTTGCCAATTTCAAATAAAATTTTAGATTGCATTATGGGAAGTTCATAGCATACTAGATGTAATTCTTTTTAAGACACCCTTTTACATAGTTATGTTTCAATGTCACCGCTGCTAAATTTATCAGCTTCTTGGGGACTTCCAGTTCTTGCATTGCTTGGATATTCTTCTATTTTATTGTCCGTGTATCTTTTTATGTGGTTGTCTATTAAGCTTGTCATAAATTTGTACACTACGTTTAAAAGTGTTATGGCCCTATAATTGACACCTTCATCTCTCCTGCCTCCTTTAAAAAGAGAAATTATTTTCCTTTTTCTCCAATCTCTGGGCATTTTTTCTTATTTCCATATCTGTTTACATAAATCATACACTTTCTTCCACCATATTTTAACATTTTATTTATTGTATCGTCCGGGTTAGCTGCTTTCCCGTCCTTTAATTGTTTAATTATTTTTTCCACTTCTTCGTATTTTATTTTCCCTTCTTCCCACTCATCTTCAGCTTCTTGTAGTGATGTTATCTCTTCGTCTGTGCTGCTTAAAAACTTCCCATAGTGTTTCTTCCATTGCTCTTTTATTTCGTTTTCATTTGGATTTTTTTTTGTATATTTTTTCACTATTTGTATCCATTATTCTACCATTTGATCGAAAACTTTTAACCTCTAGAAGGCTGTGGATTTAAAAAAATATATGTTGGCAGTGATGGGTGAAGATACTTAATAATATAACCTGTACCAAAGAGCATATAATGAGAAGAGACTCAGCGCTGGGCAGTATTAGCGTATAGCGTATAGTTTGCTTTCTCCACATTTTAATTCGAGAAAAGTGGTATGCAACCCAATTAACAAGCAATACGTTTACAGCCATAAGCCTGCGTCTCTTCTCATTATATGCTCTTTGCCTGTACAATTTTGACAGAATTACTCACCATTTACAGAATGTTTAAAACTGAACACAAGGTGGTGCAGCGTATGGAAAATGCAGAAAATCGTTTTGAACAGCTGTAGCTGTTTTTGTTAATAACATTTTGATGTATTCAACAAAAATGTTTGTATTTATTAAAATGGCATTCATGATATAATCTTAAACTGAAAGATATAAAATGCCAATGTGACTTTTATTATCACGACTGCCAACACAATTTCTTGACGAAATAATTCCACAGTCCTCTAGAAGGTAAACGTTTTCAATCATACTGTACCTTCCACCGGTATCTTTTCTTTTTTAGTTCTTTATAAAACTTTCTTGATCTCTTTCCAGTTCTTTTATTTTATTTTCTTGTCATTTCCGCTTCTTTCTCCTGCAGAGCTTTTCAGCTATGTGCCTATTCTGTAAGTATTCTTGTTTATCGATCTCTTGTCTAGAATTTTGCCATTTTTTCCACGTTTCGTTTTTCTGTGACGTTTTTTCTTTGCAGTCCCCATCAAACGACTTTTTTTGTTTAATTGTCTTATGTTCTTTAGCTATTTTCATAATTAAGTTTGCTGTATCTAGTATTCCTGTGTATATGAAATTGCATAAGCCTTCTACGTCTTTCTGTGCAATGTTCTTTTCAATACTGCTTGCTTGTATTTATCACAAGGTTTTATTTCCTTAAATCCTTCTTTATTCCACATTCTTTTACCTTTATATTTGCGGTTTGTGTTTACCGCATTGGTTTTTTCTCTTCTATTAGTTCAGCCAACATTAAATAATGATCACTATCACAATTCGCTGCACTATATGTTCTGACATCTTTCACAGAAGTTTGCCTTTTTTTGGATATAAGTATGTGATTAATTTGGGTAAAGTATCTTTCTCCAGGAGGAGGAACCAATCTTGTGTTGGTATTTATGATTAAATTTTGTGCTACTGGTTATTAAGTTGTTTAGTTCTGCTATGTTGCAAAGGAAAGTTCCATTCGCATTAGCTGTATTGTGAATTGTGTATTTTCCAGCCCTTTCCATTAAGAAGTCTTTCTTCCATATCTGGGCATTAAAATCACCCAATACAATTTTTGTGTCATATTCTGGTACTTCCTGTATTAGTTTGTGCAGTATTGCATACAAGTTTTCCTTGATTTGGTCTTCTGCACCTTCTGTAGGGGCGTAGCAGTATATGAAGGTGATATTCGAAAATCTACCTTTTATCCGTAGTATAGATATTCTATTATTTATACCTTGGCTAAAAATTAAGTTTTTTCTTATTTCTTTAGAGATTATAAATCCTGTCCTTTAATTGTGTTCCCACGATAAATATAGTGGAAATAAAGCGTGTTTATTAGAATTTGTGGTCTAGTCGGCTTTGGAACTGATGAAGTCATGTCGTGCATTAAATCATATGGCTGATAACTGACACTAGTGACACTGTAAGTCTATGTCAAATTCGATATTAGCAGGTTAGGTTTTGCGTGAGTTTTGACACAGACTGAGACAAATCCTTCATCAGTTCCAAAGCCGACTAGACCACAAATTCTAATGAACACCCGTTATTACCCCAGCGGAAAAACAACTGCCTATCTCTAATTTTAGTTACTAAACGTACGTGTATTAGTAATTCATCAAATATGACAGCTTTGATAACAGATTATATACTCGTATACACGTGTGCATAACTTCAACTTCTCTTTATTTATTTATTTATTTAAATAACTTCTCTCTGTTATGAAAAATCTAATAAAGTTGCAACTCGACAACAGTACGAATTCAGAATTATTGTGTTCTACTTAATTTTTAACTGTAATACTAAATACAAATAAAATGCATACGTCGCAGAGAAAAATTGTCTACAAATTTTTCTTTAGAAGAACAACTTAAATAGTGGAATAAAAAGTATTTGAATCCGTATAAAATAAATGGTTTACATGGGAAAAATACTTTTTTATTTATAATTGGTAACGGTTATTCTAAAAACTAATCAGTATTTATTACTAATGGTTCAATATCCATAATATTTAACGCAAATTCGCTTTGGCAGGCATCTTCAATTACATATTTGGTATGTGTTCAGCTGGAATCTTCTCGATAACGTTGTTCTATACAGCAAAGTTTTCGTTTTCAGCTCGAACTATTACATCTCTTTATCACTACTTTTACTGAATACTCAGGTTTCATCCAAAAATACTGGTTGAAAAATATTTTCTTGTTTTACCTTTTTGTAAAAATCAAAAAATTGGTTAACTTTAATACTGGGCAGTTCCATAAGTAATTTCTGTTGTTGTCTCTTCTAAATTTGAATTCTATTTGCATTATCCACTTCCTTATTGACGAAACTGAACAGCAGAACTCTGAAAAAACTCTTGTTTTAGCTATTCATGGATAGATTTTGTATTAACTGGTTTTCGGTCAGCGTACATTTTATATATAATATCACAAATATGGTTTAGCATTCAAGAATCAATTTTAGTTTTGACTACAGGAACTTACTGCGACATATTTTCTGTAAATTGTCTATCGGAAGCTCTCCATCCTTCAAATTGTATAACGTACCCTTTACAAGTTTGAATGCCTTTGAAGATTTTTAGATTGCTGACTACTTTCTTCATTTTCGAAGTATTCCACAACATTTAAAATAAGTGTTCTCGATTGATTTGAATCATATCAATTTTGAAAAGAAAATACTGACAGTGTCAAACTGACAATGCTGTGAATAATTATTTTAAGTTACGACGGTCAGTTGTGGTGATTCTTTGTTTCACTCAGTTCCACTAAGATGAAAAGAGATACAATTTTCTACTGGGGTAAAAATTTCACTTATTAGTGTAAATTCCTGTTTGTCTATGTTTCCTTCCTCAGCCCATCTCGTTTCTTGTATGGCCACGACATTAATTTTGTATGGTTTTGTTATTTGAATTATTTTCATCACCTTCCTTACTTTTAAAAGTGTTTGAATATTCCAGGTTACAACCCTAATCTGTTTTGTTTCTGTAATACCTTTTTTTTAAATCATTTTTCTTGTATCTGTACCTGTATCATTGCTAGTTGCAGCTTTTCTACTACATTATATAAAAAACAGACATCCATTTTAGAGGTATTCAACTGGAAAATCACCTATCTCACATCAATACACACTAAAAATGTAATAAAAATGAAATCGTTTTTGAGAAAATCGAAAAAAACTGCTTCCTGTTATGTGATTTTCCTTAAAAGCC